>PVKN010001593.1:19080-50272 GCA_004027915.1 Capromys pilorides
AAATAAATAAATAAATAAAATTAAAAAAAAAAATTTTTGACTCAATTGTGTCTTTGAAAGGGAAACCTGAGGGGGCTTCTGGGGTTGGGCAGGTCCATCCCAGGGAGGAATGGCTGCTAAGAGGGAGCGCCCTCCCGGAGACTGGGAGCTTGCTAGATGATCAGAAGATTGCACTTAAAAGGGCTGGGGAGATAGCTCCTTGGCACAAATGCCTGCTTGGCAAGTGCAAGGTCATGAGTTCAAACCCCAGTCCCTCAAAAAACCAACCAAACAAATAAAAGGGCTGGGGAGATCACTCAGTAGAATAAGTGCTTGCCGCAAGTGCAGGGTCCTGAGTTCAATCCCTGGTACCGTCAAAAAAAAAAAAAAAAAAAAAATCACTTAAAAAAACTTTTACTTATTTATTTGGTACAGGGTTTCGCTATGCAGCTCAGACTCACCGTGATTCTCCTGTCTCAGCTTCCCCAGCACTGGGATTAGAGGCGCTGCCATGCCCGGTTTTAGTGGTCAGCATGGTGGGCCTGGGGTTCCAGGGCCAGCATGGCATATAGTGCTGGGGTTTGAACCCAGGTCCTTGCACTGCTAGGCAGGTGCTTAGACTGCCAAGCTATCTCCCCAGCTCAGAGGATTGTGTGTGTGTGTGTGTGTGTGTGTGTGTGTGTGTGTGACCGGGGTTCAAACTCACCACCTTGCACTTGCCAGGCAGGCACTTGTGCCATGGATCTATCTTTCCAGCACCTTCCCTCCCCCCCAACTTCCTTTAGAAAAGGGGGAAAATTTTAAGAGGGCATAATACCATTTTTTAATAACAAGGACCTCTGCAAAGACCAAGCTTCTAAAACCCATCTGCTTCACGCCTGCCATCCCAGCACTTGGGAGGCTGAGGCAGGAGGATCGATGTGAGTTTAAGACCAGCCTGGGTTACAAAAGTGAGCTCAAGGCCAGCCTGAAGTGCACAGCGAGACCCTGTCTCAAAAAGAGAAAAAAAAAAAAAAAAGAGAAACCATTCCCTTGCCCCAGTGCCTCTTGTAATGATTACATTATTGTTGACCTCTAGACCAAGTTCTGACCTTCCACATCTTTCTAGGATGTTCCCAGGAGCAGCTTATTCCTCTGGACCCGAATCTCTGGCTGTGCCCCCCACCAAGAGCTGCAAGCCAATGGGCGGCTCCTACATCCTTCTGAGGGACATGCCAGGGACCTCCACCTCACAGCTGCTGGTGAACCAAAGAATGTCCTGCCTGTGGGGGAGATAACTTCATGACAATAGATTTGCTTAAATACACAGTAAATGGTGAACTTTACCAAAAGTTGGACTTCCTCACAAAAGACAAGACGGCTCATCAGAGATCTCTAGACACAGAAAGGGTCACAAGTCTCCCATTCCTTTAAGTTAGGCCCGCTTGCAAGGGGACAGAGAGAGCGACCTGTGACAGGCTGACTCCACAACTGGGAAGGAGACGGACTGCGCCGGGGTCTCCCAAGCAAGCGCTCGTTCTGGGAAGAGCACGTCGCGGAGCAGGGGCAGGGGCACAGCCAGGTGGCATCTGACTGCTGTAGCACTTTAATGTCAACCAGAGTAGAGGAGAAAAATTTACAGTCCCTGAATGGCATTTTACCTCCTTCTGGTAACCCCAGATGAGCCCCAAGATGTCACAGGGAAGCAAGCCGCCTCTGCCCAGCCGGCTAGATGTGCTGAGCTCTGGTCTCAGGACCTGGAGAATGCCTCCAGGACAAAGGAGGTGAGCGGAGGGAGCCCCAGGGTGTCCCCGCAGTGGGACACTGCGCACTCCTCGCTGTGTAGGGGTTTTCGCAACCCCGGTTAGATGCCAACCAGTCTATGTAGTTTCAAGCTTGGTCACTTAGCTAAAGTGGAGCTCATGGAGACAAGGTGCAGGGCCAGGGCCACCTCCACCCGCAACCACAGGCCTGGCGTGGGCCTGGCCCCTTTGTAACTCCTGATGGAGGGAATCTATCTATCATCTATCTATATCTATCTATCTATCTATCTATCTATCTATCTATCTATCTATCTATCTATCTTTTTAAGACTGGTCTCACTATGTAGTCCAGGCTGTCCTTGAATTTTTTTTTTTTTTAATTTTAGGGAAGGGTCTACAGGGTGTTCAGGGTCTTTCTACTAGGTTGGACTCTAGTCATCCCCCTGTTTACAGCCTCCTAAGAGCTGGGGTTACAGGCACGGCCACCACGCCCAGTTTCAGTTGCTGGCTCAGGGCACCCTGGGGGCAGGGTCAGCATGGCAGGGGCGGGGCCAGCATGGCAGGCCTGGGGATCTAACTTTGATCCGTTGAGCTATTTGGCCGGCCCTTTGAATTTGCCTTGAATTTGCAGTAATCCTCTTGCCTCAGCCTGTGCCACCATGCCTGGCATCTCTACTTTTTGCTTCTTTTTTCTTAGGAATCAGGAATTGAACTCAGGACCTCATGCTTGCCAGGTGGATCTTACCCCTGAGCTATATCCCTGGCCCTACTTTTTTATTTTCTTCACCCAAGGAAAAATAGTTTTATCGTGAAGGCTGTATTGGTTAGGGTTCTTTAGAGCACAGAATCAGTAGAAAACATATGCATCAGGGGCCGGCGAGATGGTTCAGGGGTCTAAAGCGCCTGCTTAGGAAAGCTCAGGCAACTGCAGGGACTGCGGTTTGTCCCCGGCACCACATGCTGCGCCAGCGCCACCACCAGGGTAGGCTGAGCCAGCCACAAAATGAATAAAGAAACAAACAAACACAGCAAGCAAATAAATAAATAAAATAAAATTTAAAAAAAAAAGAAAAGAAAAAGAAAAAGAAAACATATGCATCAGTAAACGCGGGGACTGATTACTGGGGCTCACAGGATCCGAGGCAGCAGAGTGGCCGACTGTGCGCGGGCGAGCTGGGGGGCCCAAGGAGCTGCTCAGCCGCAGAACCCGAGGGATCAGCGACACGGTCGGGACCCCAGGGGAGTCTCGGATGTGAGTCTGTGCGGAAGGCTGAGGAAACTGGAGACCGGTGTCCCAAAGCCACGGCTGCAAAGATTCGCGGAGTCAAGCTGACTCGAGCTCTTTCAAAACATCCCAGCAGCCTTCTTTTACTTTTCCGTCTATCCATGCTGTAAGCCTGGTGCCTGGTGCCGCCCCCAGCTAGGTGGGGCTCCCCCGTGGGCTGGACTCTTTGTCAATCATCTAAGACACACCCAGAACCGTGCTTCACCCATTTGCCATCCGACCCGTCTGCTGCACGTGGGATCCACAGTCACAATCCCTCCGTCGCCAATACGACAACCGTCTCCTTAAACTGCATTGACCTTCAAATACAAGAGTGAGTTCGTAATTCTCTCACGACACAGCGCTCGGGCGCACAAACAGGAACCCTCGTGCCCTCCCCAGAATGGAAAGCGAAGCCTCCGTTTGGATGTTGCTTCCTTCTCCTGACGTCTGATGACTTTCATATTATCGAATGTTGGCGTCACAGTACTTGAGTACCAGTGTGAAGGAGTCGGCATTATGTTCCAAGGGAAACAAAAGTATTTCCTTGCACGCGTGTGCCTATGCACAAGTGGATTAACAAAATTGGAGGGGTCGGGGAGATAGCTTCATGGCACAAGTGCTTGCCTGGCAAGTGCAAGGTCGTGAGTTCGAACCCCGGTCCCACACATGAAAAAAAAATTGGAGAAACATTTCTGTAACTGCTTTGCACAAGGTGTTTACAAGGACCTCCTTCTACTCCCTGCTCTGTGTTTCCTCGGCCGCCTCGGCAGGTTCCGATTGCCTCCCCGCAGTGATGACCAACACTGTCATTTCCAGTTCGGCCCATCGGTGGTCATCCCATCTGGCCTGGGCTGTTGCAGCATCCTATAACCTATATTACAGAGCCTGCTAATGTCAGGAGGCGCCCCAGCGGGTCCTGTAGCTGTACACAGTGCTAGAAGCAGAAAACCTCTTTATTTTTTTGGTATTGGGAACCGAACTCAGGACCTTGTGATTGCCAGGCAGGTGCTGTGCCACTGAGCTACATCCTCAGGGCCCTTGTTTTAGGACTGGTGTTCGAACTCACGACCTTGCACTTGCCAGACAGGCACTTGTGCCGCGGGGCTATCTCCCCGCCCCTCCCCCATATCCTTTAATAATTTCCTTTTCTATTTAAACCATTCCTCATGGCTTCTGCGTTTTGTACTAAAGACCTATTAAGACTGTTCTTCCCCGGGTGGCATCCAGGAGTCAACTATCCGTGTCCGGCAAGAGAGCAAGCCCCGCGCTTGCTGGGGAAATCTTGTTTTTTTTTTTTTTTTTTTTTTTCCAGCCTAACCACGTGACCAGAAACCAGTACCCATGACCCCATATGACCCATGACAGCCAATCAGAGCCATTGCTTGGGATTTTTCTGACTCTAGGTAGAAAAAGAGGCTCCTTCCCTGGTGCAGCAGCCTCAGGTTGGTAAGCGTCCTGAGGATGCGGAGGTTGGAAGAAGGCAGGATCCCGGGTGGGGTCGCGCAGCCTCCGTATTGTCTGTAGTCTGTGCGAGCCAAACTCCTCCCGGGTTTTCTTTTTTTAATGCTAGGGAAGGAACCTGAGGCCTCCTGTGCTCTCCTGCTGCACCACCAGGAGAGACACCCGCTCAGCGTTTGTTTCCAGTCTTTTGAAGTCCTGTCTCTTGCGGAGGGAGACGATAGATTTTGTTGTTGTTGTTGCCATTATGCATTTTAAAAATATTTTCTCATTTTCTTAAATTAAAGAAAGTTTTTTGCTGGGCCGTGGTGGCGCACACCTGCAGTCCCAGCACTTGGGAGGCTGAGGCAGGAGGATTGGTGCGAGTTCGAGATCAGCCTGGGCTACGAAAAGTGAGCTCAAGGCCAGCCTGAACTGCATAGTGAGACCCTGTCTCAAAAAGACAAAAAAGAAAGAAAGAAAGAAAGAAAGAAAGAAAGAGTTACTAAAAACCTATCATCCAATAACTGGCTCTTGTGAAGTGAGATCGACATACTGGATTTTGGTCCGACGGGCAAGCTGCAGGGTGGGTGAAGACTTAGTCGCTTGTCCACCCTGCTCATTCCGAGACCTGAGTCTGGCCACAATGGCCAGCCTGGGCTGTGCCAGACCCCGCGGTGGCCATGACATTGGCCGGGGCTTTGCAGCCCTGTGCCGCCCTCTACCCTGCCCTGGGCTACTATGACATCTCTCTCTCTCTCTCTCTCTCTCTCTCTCTCTCTCTCTCTCTCTCTCTCTTTCTCTCCTGGGACTGAGCCCAGGCTTTCCGACTAACTTACATCCTCAATGCTTTCATTTTCCATCACACAGGGTCTCACTAAGCTGCCACACTGGCCTTGGACTCTCCTGGCCTGTCATGGTTTTTTTGTTTTGTTTTTTTGTGGTCCCGGGATTCGAACTCAGGAACTTGTGCTTGCTAGGCAGGCCCTGATGCCGCTGCGCTATACCCCCCCAGCCCCAACAGGGCTGTAATGTTTGGGGAGCTGCAGCAGTCTCCTTGCTGTTCCCACAGCTTGGCACCCAACCAGTAAGAAATGTGTTTGGCTGGCTGCTGTGGTGGCCTGCACCTGGGATCCCAGCACTGGGAGGCTGAGGCAGAGGATGTGAAGTTTCAGGCAGCTTAGTGACTGTTCTCAAAATTAGTAAGGAGCTCTCTCAAAATTAAAAATTAAAAAGGACAGGGAAGATAGCTCAGCAGTGTAAGTGCCTGCCTGGCAAGTGCAAGTTTCAGTGTTCAATTCCCAGTACCAAATAAATAAATAATTACACACACACACACACACACACACACACACACGCACATGCGTACGAAAATACAAAAACGGTTCAGCAGACTGAGCACCTGCTTTGGCAAGTGCAGAGACCAAGGTTCCATCCCCAGTCTCACATGCTGTGCTGGCCCTGCCCTCAGGACGTGCTAAACTGGGCAAGTCCGGGTGTGGTGGCCACCCCTGTAATCCCAGGGCTCAGGAGGCTGAAAACAGGAGAATCACTGTGTTCGAGCTGCCTAATGAGACCCTGTACCAAATACAAAAATGGAAAAAAGGAAAATAAAAACAAAAATACAAAATGATCTTGAGATGTACCTCAGTGTGAAGGATCTGGGTTCAATCCCTAGTACTGGAGAAAAAAATGTTATTTATTTAGGCTTTTTAGAGACAGAGTTCCCGTAACTAGTCCAAGTAGGCGTCAAACTCAGTATGTAAGTCAGGCAGGCCTTGAACTCATGGAGATACTCCTGCCTCAGCCTACCCAGTGCTGGGATTACAGGCCTTCATTATGAAGCCCAGCTTTTAGCAGCTTTCAGCAGGCCTGGGCAGAAAGGCTGTCACCCACAATGCTATGTGTCCTTTACCCTGAGTCCTGATGTTCCCGGCCAGACTTGTCTTAAAAAAAAAAACGCTGCCCTGCTCTGTTCCTCAACCGCCTCTCCAGCGCTTGCTCCCCCTCTAGCTCCATGCCTGGGAGGCCTGGGGAGGGTGCCCTCGAATGGCGCGGTGGCGCCACCGCCCTGTGGCCTCAGTGAGAGCCCTGAGCTGGGCTGGTTTGTCTGGAGCTGCTGCACCCCAGATAGTGACCAGAGCCGCCATCCCCCCCCCCCCCCCCCCCCCCCCCCCCCCCCCCCCCCCCCCCCCCCCCCCCCCCCCCCCCCCCCCCCGACCTGGCTGGGGACCTGGGCCACTGTGACCCCGCCAGTCCCCACCCTCCTCCTGGGTTCGGGGCCTCACCTGTGGGCGGGCCCAGTGCAGGGAGCCGCGCAGGCCTGAGGCGGAGCTGAGGCCGCGGAGGGAGCCAGGTCCCATGGGGTTCCCCGTGCCGGGCAGGCCTTTGCCACACTTCCTGACTGACAGCTCTCTTGCGGGGGCATGTTTTCCTTATCCTTGTTCTTCTTTCTTTTTAAATTTTCATTTGTTTGGTTTTTTTTTTTTTTAAATTTTTATTCATTTATTTGTTTGCTTGTTGTGTTTGTTTGTTTCTTTATTTATTCATTTTGTGGCTGGCTCAGCCTGCCCTGG
Organism: Capromys pilorides; assembly: GCA_004027915.1. Lineage (NCBI taxonomy): Eukaryota > Metazoa > Chordata > Mammalia > Rodentia > Capromyidae > Capromys > Capromys pilorides. Next base: position 26,082 of record PVKN010001593.1, read on the forward strand.
TGGTGGCGCTGGCGCAGCATGTGGTGCCGGGGATCGAACCGCAGTCCCTGCAGTTGCCTGAGCCTTCCTACACAGGCGCTTTAGACCACTGAACCATTTCGCCGGCCCCATTTGTTTTGTTTTTGAGACAGGGTTGCGCTAGCAGCTCAGGCTGGCCTTGCGCTGCGGAGATCCTCCTGCGGCGGCCTCCCGAGTGCAGGGATTTCAGCCTCCCGCCAGGCTTCTCTTTTTCCCACTTCTTCAGTTCTGTGGACTGAGCCCTAACCCTTTGCATCCAGCTTCATCCCTAACCCCTTTAATTTCCTTATTTTTACTTTGAGAGGAGGTCTCGAAGACAACCTTCACAGCCCTCAACTTCCCCACCTTACAGGGCGCCATTTCCCCAAATGGGCGCTTGGGGGTGTGTGTGTGTGGAATAAATGGAGTCCCCTGGACCTGGTCCCGGCCCGGGAAGCAGCAGCTGCTCTGTACATGGTGGGTTCCCCTTCCTGCTCCTCACCTCACATGCGCTGTTCCCTGAAGGGTCCCAGGCCTGTGTGAGGGAGGGAGGAGAAGGGCAAGGGGAAAACTCAGGAGGAACTCTGTCGCCAGGGGTGCCCGGTCTGGGCGTGGGGCATGCGCTTGCAGGAGGCTGAAGCAGGAAGATCGATACAAGTTCCAGGGCAGCCTGAACTGAGGAGGGAGATCCTGTCTCAAAAGAAAAAGAGGGCTGGGGAGATAGCTCAGTGGTCTAAGAGCCTGCCTGGCAAGTGCAAGGGCCTGGGTTTGATCCCCAGTGCTGATGCTGTGCTGGCCCTATGAGTCCAAGCTGCTTAGTGAGCCCCTGTACTAAATCTATCTCTTTCTGTCTTCTTTCTTTTCTTTCTTTCTTTTTCAGAAGGGTCTACAGGGTGTCAGGGTCTCACTACTAGGTTGGACCCACAGTGATCCACCTGTTGGGCTGGCGAGATGGTTCAGTGGTCTAAAGCACCTGCTAAGGAAAGCTTAAGCAACCTCAGGGACCACGGTTCGATCCCCAGCACCGCATGCCACCAGCCCCACCCCCACCCGCAGGGCAGGCTGAGCCGGCCATATTAAAAATAAGTAATGAATAAGCGATCCGCCTCTTCACAGCCTCTAAGAACTGGGATTACAGGTGTTTGCCACCACACCCAGTCTCAGTTGCAGCTCAGCACATCCCAGGGGTGGGGCTGGCACTGCAGGGATGGTACCCCAGCCCCTGTGCCTGCTTGTGGGCGCTTTAATCTGCTGACCTATTTGATCAGCCCTCAAATTTTGAATTTTACTTTAAATTTATTTTTATTTTCTTAAACCTCATTTATTTGTTTGTGTTATGGCTGGCTCAGCCTGCCCTGGGGGGTGGGGGTGCTGGCACAGCATGTGGTGCCGGGAATCGGGAATCGAACCGCGGTCCCTGCGGTTGCCTAAGCAGGCGCTTTAGACTGCTGAACCATCTCACCGGCCCTGAATCTTTTTTAAAAAATTAAAAAACGAGCAAATTAAAACAGGGCCATAGAGGGGACTGGGGAGATAGCTCCATGACACAAGTGCCAGCCTGGCAAGTGCAAGGTTGTGAGTTGGAACCCCGGTCCCGCAATAAATAAATAAATAAATAAATAAAAACAGGGCAGTAGAGATAGCTCAGTGGACTAAGCTCCTGCTTAGGCAAGCACAGGACCTGAGGTTCCATCCCAGGCACCACATGCCGCACTGAGTCCGGATATCTTAGTTACTTTTCTCTCTTTGCTGGGACAAATTCCAGACACTCCAGCTTAGGGAAGGGACGGTTTATTTAGCTAACAGTTATTGGAGGTTTCATAGTTTAAAACAACCTGAGTTATGTAGCAAGTCCTCGGAGCCTTATTTGCTCAGGGGTCTGGGGCGCGGCCCTCCCCAGAATGACCATCTCCACACCTGGGAGACCGCCGGCCTGGGGAGCAGAGCGCACGCTGACATTTTAGGGGTTCACGCCTCTCTGGCCCCGCCCCTCAAGCCCCGCCCTGGTCTTCTGGCCCCGCCCCTCGAGCCACTCGCCGCTCCTCAAGCCGCAACCATGATTTACAAGAGGCTTTGGAGGGACAACTAGATACAAACCATAACGCCGGCTATGGTGGCACACGCCTGTAATCACAGCGCGAGGGAGGCTACGAGTCCGAGCTGCACAGTGAGACCCTGTACCAAATACATAAATTAAGAAACAAAAACGAAAACAAAAACAATTTAAAAGCAAAACAAAAAAGGGTGCCGGCGGGCCCTCTGCTGGCCAGACATGGTTAGGGCCAAGTCCCGCAGCCAGGCCAGCGGCTCAGTCTCCAGGTCCAAGGTGGGGGGCGGGGGGCAGCGAGGCCGGGGCTTCCATTCTTCCATTCTGGAGCAGCTCTCCAGCCCAGAGTGCTGGCCCCTCCCGCGTCTCTGGGGCGGCTCCGTGGCTGCTGCTTGAGCCGGGGCCCCGGTGCAAACGTGTGGTGCCCCTGGACGTGGGACCCCACAGCCACCCCAGACTGCGGCGAGCGCGGAGGAGATGCCATGGCCGCAGGTCCTCCCGCTGGGTCACCAGCTGAGCCTGCACCTACCGCCAGCTGAAGCCGGTCCCGGGGCCACCCTGGCCTCTTTTCTGCTTCGGTGCCCCCGGCTTCTCTTTTCCCCACTTCTTCAGTTCTGTGGACTGAGCCCTAACCCTGTGCATCGAGCTTCGTCCCTAACCCCTTTTATTTTCTTAGCTTTACTTTGAGAGGAGGTCTCGAAGACAACCTTCACAGCCTTCAACTTTCCCATCTTACAGGGCGCCATTTCCCCAAATAGGGAGATAAATGGAGTCACCTGGACCTGGTCCCAGCCCGGGAAGAAGCAGCAGCTGCTCTGTAGATGGTGGGTTCCCCTTCCTGCTCCTCACCTCACTCGCGCTGTTCCCTGAAGGGTCCCAGGCAACGTGGGGTCTCTGCTGACTGGGCTCGGCCCCGAGCCTCATCTTGAACCCGCCTGTCATCTGCAGGGTCCCCCGGTGCCGCTGCGCACCACCAGGCCTCCCCTGTCCTCGCTGCACGTCCACACTGAGTTTCTTTTTTTTTTTTTAAATTTTATTTATTTATTTGTTTGCTTGTTGTGTTTGTTTGTTTCTTTATTTTATTTATTTTGTGGCTGGCTCAGCCTGCCCTGGTGGTGGGGCTGGTGCAGCATGTGGTGCCGGGGATCGAACCGCAGTCCCTGCAGTTGCCTGAGCTTTCCTAAGCAGGCGCTTTAGACCACTGAACCATCTCGCCGGCCCCACACTGAGTTTCTAGAAGCCTGGTCCTCTTGCCTTCAACACCCTCGCCCTCCGCCTCCTCCCAGAGAGTTCGTCCCCTCTTTATCACGATGAGGACAGCTGGCCCTTTCAGCGGTGTGTGAGGCCAGGCCCAGGCTCTCGCCTGTCCCCACTCCCCAGGAAGGCGAAATCCCCACCGCCTGCAGGCCCAGCACACTGAGGGCCGCCCGGCCCACCGCTTCTTTCCTCCAGTCCCCAGGAGATCGCCGGGTTGGCTTGGTAGTTTCCCACCGGGTCTGCGCTCCAGTGGCTTCCTGGCTGCGCCGGGTCTGTGCCTGCCCAGGACACAGCAGGGCCAGCTGAAGTTCGGACCCTTTCATCCTCCAGGTCCAAGGCAGGGGCCAGCGAGGCTGGAGCTTCCATTCTTTTTTTTTTTAATTTTTTTAAAGTTTATTTTATTTTTTTAAACCTCGTTTATTTATTTATTTGTGTTCTGGCCTGCTCAGCCTGCCTTGGGGGTGGGGTTGGCACAGCATGTGGTGCCGGGGATCGAACCGCAGTCCCTGTGGCTGCCTAAGCAGGCGCTCTAGACCACTGAGCCATCTCGCCGGCCCCATTCTTCTTTTTAACTTCATTTATTTATTTATTCATTTATTTGTTTGATTGTTTATCTATGTAATGGCCGGCGCTTTAGACCACTGAGCCATCTCGGCGGCCCTGGGACTTCCATTCTTGACAGCTGCTCTCCAGCCTAGAGTGTTGGCTCCTCCCGCGTCTCTTGGGCGACTCCCTGGCTGCTGCTTGAGCCCGGGAGGTGCAGCTGTGTGGTGTTCCTGGACTTGGGACCCCACAGCCACCCTTCACTGCGGTATTCCCGCTCCTGGCCTGGTCACACACAGCAGCCATGTCAGCCCCAGCCCTAGGCTACGGGTGGGTAGCCCCGAAGGAGGCTGCTGGTCCTCATTCTGGCCAGAGCGGCTGTGCAAAGGGTGAGGCCACCACCCTTCCAGGTGGAGTCTAGAACCTGGGATCCGAGGGGCGGAGCTCGATCCCTTGGGGAGCAGCATGTTAGAACTGGATGCTGCCTGAGGCTGCAGGGCAGGGACCCGGCAGGGACCCACTAGGCCTGTGGGGCAGCAGCGACCCCGCCTATCACAGCCCGCAGCTTCATTCCTAGGAGCTCGGTGCTTGAGTAGAAAATGTAGGGGGACAGGTGGCCGGGGCTCAGCGACCTTGTCGTTTGCACCCTGCACAGATGGAGAACAGTGCGACCAGTACAGTCACTCCTCCACATAGCTGCACCACAGCTCTGGTTTCTGTTTGTCTCTTGAGACAGGGCCTTGAACTTGCATCGGTCTTCCTGCCTCAGCTTCTAAGTGCTGGGATTACAGGTGTGCGCCACCACGCGGGTTGGAAGCTTCAAATTTGAAACCATTCTTCAGGGAGGGCCTGCCCCAAGCTTGCGCTGCTCCCTTAGTCCTTGGGCTGTAGGGACAGAACTAATGGAAATGTCCCGTGCAAGATGACGCCTCTGTGAGGACACCTCAGGGCTGTGCTCAGGACAGGCCAGCCCGACACGCCGAACACTCTGGCTCGCTGTGTGTGAGAGAGATATGCAGCCTTCCTGTGGCCCCTCCTGCTCCTGTGTCCCCCAACGTTTTGGGGTTGCGCGGGGAAGGCCGCCTTACAGCAAATGAGCAGCCGATGACTGCAGTGAGCATTTCCTGACAGCAGGTGGCACTGCCAGCACGCGCTGCGGAGCACACGGCCCTTGAGAGGCAATTTGGGGGGCTTCGAAGATTTAGAGTATTCCGGAGCCTTCTGTTCTGAGGGTCCCGGCGGGGGCCTTCAGGCCAGCGCAGATACAGGCAGAGAGCCATGCCGTGCCACTTATGTCCCCCTAATCCCGCCAGGAGGAGGCAGACAGTGGTGTAGATGCCTGGGGGTCTGGGTGCTGAGGCGGGGCCAAGTGCTCCAGGAGGGTTTGGGGTGAGGAAGGGGAAGGGTGGGGCTGCAGCAGAGAAGAGGATGGAGGCCCAGGGTCGGCTGGAGGCAGGGCAGCTGTGTGCTCCTGGGCATCACTCACCTTTGCTCAGGGAGGACACAGCCTAGGGGTGCAGGGAACCTGAAGCGTGTCACAGTGGGGTCTTCAGGTGAGAGTGTGCTGGCCTGCTAGGCCTAGGGCTGGCCCCTGTCCAAGAATAGCCCGCACAGGGCCTCCTGGCCTGGGCCTGGTGCTGGCTCCCAGGGGCACCCAGGGACCTTTGTTTTGAGACAGGATTGTACCAAGTTGCCCAGGTTGGCCTCAGGCTTGCAGGTCTCAACCTCCAGAGCAATTGAGAATACAGGCCTGGACTCCTAGGCCGGGCACTACATGGCATCTTTCATGCTACTTGGGTCCCCAATCCCTCTGCCACCCCGCACCGGGGACAGAGACAGAGCTCTTGTTAGGCAGTGTGAGGCTCCCTGGCATGCAGCTCAGGTGTGGGATGCAAGGCTGAGCTGGGTGGAGCCTGCATCCTGCTGCAGCAGCTGCCCAGCCTGTCACTGGGTGGCTGCTCCTGTAGACACCTGGCCATCGTGGAGCGAGCCCCAGCCTGGGCTGCCCCACCTACCTGCTCCACATCTGGGGGCCTTGTACCCTGCTCCAGCTGGCTGGAAGTCTATTAATATTTCAGTTTGATGAATTAAAGATTCTTTCCTACCCTCCTCCTCCTGATGTCCCAGGAGGGAATTAAAAGCGCATCTGATCCAATCACACACCATTAGAATGCAGCCCACGAGGGCAGGTGCTGGTGGGTGGGCTTTTCGCCCCCAGCCTGTGTTGTTCTCTTTGCAGGGTCTGTGCAGGGCTTGGGGTTGGGAAGCAGAGCTGGAAGAGGAAGAGGAGGACGAGGAGGAGGAAGAGAAGGAGGAGGAGGAGGAAGAGGAGGGTCTGCCACCATTGTGGACATGCTGCTACCTGAGGATCTCACTGGCACCTGCCAGGTGGGCTGCCACTGCGACCACAGTGTGCACCCAGATCCTCCCCACCATGACTGGACTTTTCTGGGTCCTCACAGCCTCCCTGGCTTTGTGGCAGTGGGTGGGGAGCTTCAGATTCAGCCAGAGCCCACTGGTGGACAGATGTGCTTCCGGGCTCCTGAATTCCTGTCCCCGCCCTATCTAGATATGCCCTTGGCTGGCCCTTCCTGAGTCCTCCTCCTCCCCCGGCCAGCCAGGTGGCATCACCTGTCACCTGGCTGCTCCTCCCAGCACCCAGAGTGCTGCCACTCAGCCATGCAGCAGGCTGCTACCAGGTTGAGGCTGAGGTGGCAGGGCCTCTGAAATGTTAATAGTATTTTGACTTCTAGGCTTGTGACATCCACCTTAATGACACTGGGCTCTTCCAGGCTGACAGCCCCTGGACACACGGGAGATGCTAAGTCGTTTTAAATTGCAGCGTGGCAAAGTGGTTGGAAAATCCTGTCTTAAGAAAAAGAGAAAGGAAGGAGGAGGAGAAAGTGGGACTCAGGAGAAAGAAGAAGGCTTTCTCCCTAGGCGGTCAGTCAGGGCTTTGTTTAACAGCAGGCAGTGTTCATCTACATGCTGTGAGCCTCAAGCCCTGCGGGGGGCTCAGTGGCCTAGGCTGGTGTGCCCTGCTTGCCCACATCTGGGAGCAGTTCCCCTTTCTACGTCTTTCAGCTGTGGTCAGCGTCCCAGGCCTCATCCAGGTGTCATCTTTTTGGAGGCCCCTGCTCAGTGAAAGCTCACTTCAGATCACCTGCAGGCTGGGGCAGCCCCAGGTGCCGGGGGAGGAGCTCGGCTGAGCCTGCACACCTGGAGTCTCTGCCATAGAGGCCACCCCTGGGCAGGACTCTACCCCTCCTCCCCCAGGCCCTGGCATGTGCCAAGCCAGAGCTGGGCCACTGAGCTACTTACCTGCACCCCCTTGGCTCTCTTTTCTTGGGTTTGGCTTCTGGCTTCTGGGTTCCAGAGTTCCCAGCCTGCCCTGTGTTTCCTCCCTCTTCAGCCTGTGGTGGGGCGGAGGGAGGCTTCCACTGAGGCTGTGGAAAGGACTGGGAAAGATCACCTTCCCGCCAGGGGCAGCGAGGAGATATGGGTCACTCTTGCTGTGTGGGCAACATTTTGCTGTCTCTGGGGTGAAGCCAGGCAGTGGGGGCCCCCAGCCTCACTGTGGAGAGTTGACCCAGGGTTCCCAGCAGGGGCTCAGCTCCTGACTCCTGCCCTGGCCATCTGCTCTGGCTTCTGCAGGATGGCTTGGAGCTCTCTGGGGCCTGGGGCCTCTCTGCAGCCTGCTCTTCATCCTGGACATGTCCTGTTCTGGTCTCTCCCAGGGCCCCGTCACCTGCCCTGAAGGGGGGAACAAGAGCTTTAGGAAGTCATCAACCACAGCAAGAGGGAGCTGGGTCAGACCTCAGGAGGAACTTCAAGGTCAAAGAGGTAGGAAACACTACCTACCTCTTCCTCTTCTCTCCTTTTCTGTTCCAGTTTGGAGATGGTGTCCCTCTTTCCCCAGGGGAAGCCTGTCGTGTACATAGGGGCTGGAACTCTCACCCGGAGCAGAGACTGGTGGTGTGGGCCTATAACCCCTGCACTCTGGGAGGCTGAAGCAGGAGGACCTTGAGTTTGAGCACGGCCTGGGTGATTTAGTGACTTAGTGAGGCCCTGTCTCAAAAGAGAAAAATAAGTAAATAAATAAATAAGGCTAGGGATGTAGCACAGTGTGAAAGCCCTGGATGCAATCCCCAGTATTTTTTATTTTTTATTTTTTTAGGGAAGGGTCTACAGGGTGTTCAGGGTCTCAGTACTAGATCAGACTTGTAGTGATTGGCCTGGTTTTTTTTTTTTTTTTGTCTTTTTGAGACAAGGTCTCGCTTTGCAGTTCAGGCTGACCTTGAGCTCACTTTTGTAGCCCAGGCTGGTCTTGAACTCGCACCGATCCTCCTACCTCAGCCTCCCAAGTGCTGGGATTACAGGCGTGCACTGCCGCCGCGCCCAGTCTCAATTGTCCTCTCAGTGCATCCTGGGGACAGGGCCCACATGGCAGGCATGGGTGTCAAACCTCTGGTTCCTGCACCTGCTCTCAGGCCCTTCTATCCATTGAGCTATTTGGCTGGCCCTGCAATCTCCAGTATTTAAAAAAAAAAAAAAAAAATCCCAGCCTGCTTACCTCACAGTACCAGTTCAGCTCCTGCAAAACTAAAAATGGAACTCACCTCACATCTGAGTCCTTTGCCTTCTACCCAACCCCTGAGCTCACTGATGGGGAGACCAAGGCTCCGAGGGGCTGGGGACCCAGATCATGGCTCGTAGCACAGAAGATGGGGTCTCCTGGCTCCCAGCACTTTGCTCAGGAAGAGCAGGAAGGGTGACACCTGTCCCAGTGGGGCCACAGGACCATGGTCTCAGGCGACACAGGTGAGTGGCCATGAGGGTCAGGCCTCAGCAGGGACCTGCACCCTGTGCACCCTGGCCAAGTCCACAACCTCAGCCATCTGCCAGTGGACAGCGTTTCTTTTCTTTTCTTTCTTTGTTTTTGTAGGACCAGGGTTCGAACTCACAACCTTATACTTGTCAGGCAGGCACTTGTGCCCCTGGGCTATCTCCCGAGCCCCACATAGCGTTCCTTTTTTAAAAAATATTTGTTTTTATTGTTTTTTATGTATTTGTTACAAGGTCTACAGGGTCTCACTACACATAGTGATTCTCCTGTTTTCAGCCTCTCAAGTGCTGGGATTACAGGCACGCCATACCATGCCTAGGTCTCAGAGCATCCTGGGGGTGGGACCAGCAAAGCATGCTGGAGATCGAACCCCAGCCAATGTCTAGGCAGGCACGTTAGTCCACTGAGCTATCTGGCTGGCCCAGCGTTTCTTTTATTAACCGCTAAAAAATATAGCCTCAGGGACAGAGCTGCTGGGGAGGGTGGGCAGGATAATTCCGGTCAGAGCTGGGGAAGCCGGGGACCCAGGCCACATGCACTGTGGCTCTGTCGGCTCTGCTCTCAGTCGGTTGTGCCTGTGTCTCAGCCCTATTTCTGTCTAGGCTCTCACTGTAGGACTCTAAAGGTTGTGTTTTATGCTGGGGGCTGCGTGGTCCCCACTTAGGGCACTGAATGGGCCCCTGCGGGGGACTGTGCATGTGCATTTTACACCCTTCTCACCACCCACTTGTGAGTCCAGCCCTGGCCCCAGCCTGTGTAATGCCAGACTCTGAGTGAGCGGGAGCCAGGGCCCCCAGTTTGTGGTCCCGCTGAGCTTCAGGATGGGCTGTGTCCTCGCCCAAGCCATGACGGGCTGGATGTGTGCTCCCTGCAGGGGCAGAAGACCAAGGGCCTTGGACAGGCGACCTAGGCACCCTGGTGCCCCCAGGATTGGCCTGTCCGAGACCGACTGGAGTCCCTACAAGCTGGGTGTGACACATGTGGCCAGCACGGCTTTCCCTCCTGTCTCTATTTTTTATTTATTTATTTATTTAATTTAATTTTATTTATTTGTTTGCTTGTTTGTTTCTTTATTTACTTATTTTATGGCTGGCTCAGCCTGCCCTGGTGGTGGGGCTGGCGCAGCATGTGGTGCCAGGGATCGAACCGCAATCCCTGCAGTTGCCTGAGCTTTCCTAAGCAGGTGCTTTAGACCACTGAACCATCTTGCCGGCCCCTCCTTCCTGTCTCTAGAGAGCACCTCCTGTCAAGGCCCAAATAGCCAGGGGTATGTGCACGCCTCTGAGGGCGGATCACGTTCAGTGCTGTTCCCTGAGCTGGGGGCCTGAGGGGTCTCAGGGGTCGTTGTGCATGTGCACACCAAAGGCACATATGAATCAGTGAGCCTTACCCCTGAAAAATCTTTTGGGGGCTGGGGAGATAGCTCAGCATTGTAAGCGACTGCCTGGCAAGTGCAAGGTCCTGAGTTCATTCCCTGGTCCTGCCAAATAAACAAATCAGTGAACCTGTTGGCTAAGTGAGCCATGTATTTGGGCCATTACATGCGACAGCAGAGAGCACAGGCTTTGCCAACAGTTATTCATTCACCAAACACTCCTGGAGCTCACTCTGGTCCAGGCATGGAGCCAAGGCATTGGATGAGAGATGGACAGTAAGATGTGCTCTGGCCCGGTTCTGTGAGCAGTGCTGGGTCACTGGGGAAGGGACGAGGAGGGGGCCCATGGCCCCACAGCCCTCTGCCCTAGGGACGGTAATCTGTGGGGATCAGGTCAGCCAGTGAGAGGACCAAACAGCCCCAGGCTTAGCCACAAACACAAGACGGCACAAGAGGTCCGGGTACAGCAGCGAAAGAGACCGGCCTGCCTCTCCTGCCCCACCACGCCACCCTCTTCCCCAGCTCCCTGGCACTGTGCTGTACACCCTCCTGGGAACAAGGACAGTCACACCTCAGGGCTCTAATTGAAACTACTCTGCAGTCTGGGCTGGGATGCTCTCGCAGTCCTGAAAAGGCTCCGTGGCTGCGGCTTCCGGGCCGCCTCCCCACCTCCTCCTAAGCAGAAGCCTCTGCTGGGATTTTCCTAAACCCCAGAGAAGGAGTGTTGCGCGAAGCTTCTGGGCGGCCGGAGCGGGTGCTGTCTCCAGGGTCCCTGCAGCCGGCCAGGCCACCTGTTACACTTTGCAAATCAGTGCTGCGGTGAGTTTTTTGGGTACCCGGAAGGCCCTTGGGTGTTGGATTGAAAGTATCCCTTCCCCCACATGCTATGAGACCCGGGCAAGTAGAATTGCTAAAGCGGCCCTCGATTCCCCCCTTTTCATAGGCTTCAGCAAGGAGCAATGGGGTGCACACAGGAACATGCCACATGGGGCACACGCCACGTGCGTCCAGGCAGGAGAACTGGTGTTACCCGGGGTGGGAGCAGCGCGCCCTTGGCGTCCCCGTGCTCTGTCATACTTTTTTGGAGTGTGTGTGTGTGTGTGTGTGTGTGTTCCCTGAACCTCTCGACCTAGAGGGTGAGGAGGGGTCTGTCTCCGCCATATCTTCGGGTTGGTGTGCAGGCACGCGCGCGCTGGGAGCTGGGGGGACGGGGCTTCCGGGAGAGGGCGACATCGGGGTGCGGCGGGCGGGGGAGCAGCCGGCGGGGCGGGTGGCAGCGCGACGAGAGCCCTGGGCTTCCGGAGGTGGGGGTGCGGGTGGGGTGGGGTGGGGTGGGGGAGCCCAGGTGCTCTCTCTTTAAAAGGCTGGCGGAAGCGCCAGCTCTCGGCCCGCACCCGCCGCGCAAACTTGCGGCCGGGCTGCGCCTCCTCGGTGCCGCGCCGGCCCCTGCCGCCCGCGCCCCGCCCTCCCGCAGCCTCCCTTCGCGCGGCCGCTGGGCGCTCCGGCTCCGCTCGGCTCCCGCTCGCTCCGGCGCGCTCTCTCGCGGGCTCGCTCTCATTTCCTCCCTGCGCTGCCACCGCCGGGCGCCCGCACTCGGCCGGCTGCTCCCGCTGGCGGCTCCAGCCCCGCTCCCTGCCCGATCGAGAACCCGTGGCCGGACTCCGGTCCTGGGCCGCCTGGCGCGCGCTCTCGGGTTCGGATGCGGGCTCCGCGGTGGCAGTAGGAGCAGGGCTCGCAGTCGCCCCTCTCGTTCTCGCCGGAGCAGTCGCCGATCGCAGCGCCGAGCGACCGCCAGCGCATCCCCGCCGCGCCCGGGACTCCGGGCAGCTCCTGCGCGGCTCAGTCCGCAGCGTCAGCGCCGCCTGCCGCGGCCCCGACTCCGGGCACTGCGAGAACCGAGCACCAGGGAGCTGCCTCCCCGCACCCCCGAAACAGCGGGGCGCGCAGCCGACCCCTCACCGCGGCTGGAGCCCCGCGGCGCTCGGTGAGTTGTGGCCCCAGGGGCGCGGGAAAACGGGACCGTGCCCTCCGGCCTCGGGCGCAGGCTGCGGTGAGGACGCTGGGGCTGGGGAGGTGGCCTCTGGCGGGCTCTTGCTCGCCTGGTGTCGGGAGAAGGACCGAGCAACCGGAACTGTTGAGGCTAGAAGGCGCGGGACCCAGATTGGGGGTCTCACCTCAGGCGGGGACCATTTCTCCGGGTGGCCCTGAGGGAGGGAAGGGCACCGCTGTTTTGGTTGTTTCTTTGCACATCAGGGGAAAGTAGTGCGTGCGCACAGGGTGGGTCAGGCTCCGGCGGCGGAGGGTCTTGCCAGCGCTCGGTGCGAGCGGTGGCATCAGGCACCCCTCTGCAGAGAGCAGGGCCCGCGGGCGCGGGCGAGATCCGCACCCTGCTCCGCGGTCAGCCCGCGGGAGGGCAGCGCCAGCCTCGCACGCCGCGGCTGCTTCCCGGGCGCCCCTCCGGGTCCGGTGCCCGCCCCAGCGCCGCCTTTGCCGTGGCCGGAGCCAGGCAATCGCCGGTCCGCAGCCGCAGGCTTGGCCGGGAAGGCGCTTCGGGCTGCATCTCCTCGCGCCCCGGGGCCCCAGGATCGGGCTCTCCACGGACTCTCAGAGAAGACCGGGTCTCCCCGAGACCCCTCCACTCCAGCCCCTCGCGCAGCGGGGCTGTGCGGCTCGGTCAGTGCTGTGCACGCGCTGCGTGTGCTGGAGGGGGGAGGTCCCCGCGCGGGATCGGTCTTCCCCGGCGCCCGCGGGCGGCAGGTGTCCCCTCCCCGCGCGGGGGCGGGGCCCACAGCTGGGGACGTGGACCCGTGAGGCGCCCCCGCAGCCTGGGGTCGAGGGTTGTTTGTGCAGAAATAGGACCGCGGCGATGCAGAGTTCTCAGCCTGAACGTTTGAGCGCCCCCTGCCCCTAGGCCCCAAGCGACACCCCCGCCCTCAGAATGGCGTTCCCTTGGCATTCTCGCTGCTGGCCAGGGAGAAAAACTGGCCTCGGGTCGCAGGCTGAACTGGACTTGCGGGGCTGGGAGGGGGGCAGTGCCCTGCCTGTCTGAGGGGTGGGCGCCCTGTCAGTGGCTAGAAGCTGGGGTTGGTGGGGGTGGGGCGTGTGTGTCCTCATCACAGATTCCCCCCACTCCATTCTGGTGTGTGGGGACTCATGGGGCCCAGGCAGTGCCCATGAGCCTCACACACAGCCCACAGCCCAGTGCAAGAGAGAACCTAGCTGCCAGCACCTCCTCAGGGTCCCTGATGCCCCCATCCCCTGGCTTCAGGCTGAATTTTCATGCAGACTCAGAGAGCTTTCATGAAGAGCGGGGAACCTCCTGGGGTGCAGAGAGCAGCCCAGAGTCCTGCAGTCTACTGGGCAGGAGACCTGGACAACGGGAGGGGAAGGAGGCCTGATTTCTGTGGGCAGGGCTCAGGGCCCTTTTGCCTCTTCCTGGTTCTAGGGGACCACTTCCTGGGGGCCTTGCTGACCCTGGAGCAGAGTCCCATCCATGGCATGGGGAGTTTTTGTGGACTTGCTTGTCCCTGGCATGGGCATGCCACGGCCTCATCTTCCCCTGATTTTTGTCCTTTTGGATATAAGCTTTCACCACCTGCCAACATTTTCACACTTGCAGAGACAGCGAACCCCAAGAAGCTACCTGTGCCCAGAGTTAGCAGTGCTTAAGCCCAAGGCAGGCTCCGGAGAAGTGTAAGGGGGAGGCTGCCTGTGGGGCCAGGGGACAGCGAGAGGAGGAGAAGGAGGCAGAGACCTTAGGAGGGAGCCGCTCTCTGGCCTCAGTGGCCCAGCCTTGGCAGCCCCTCTGCCGCTGCCTGCCCCTCCCTCCTCCTAGACCTGCCTCTGCGACCCACTTCAGCTTTCCCTGCTGGAGGCCAGCTGTGTCCGGGAGGAAGCTGACTGCACGGGTCGGGGGCCTGGGGCCTCTGTCCAGGCCTGAAAGGACCCTGAGGGGTCCGAAGCCCAGGCTGCAGGCTCCTGGCCGCATCTGTCCTGCTGGCACAGCTGGTGGGAAGCGACCAGGACAGAGGACTCCTGAGCATTGTAATTACAGCCGATAGACGGGTCCTTTCCCCTAGACAAGTGTGGAGCCTGCAGCCCCTAATTACCTCCCACCCTGAGGCATCTGTCCACCCTTTCTGTCCTCCTCTGCGCGGCCTAGAAGCCAGCTTTACAGTGGGCAGGCCCGGCTGGCAGCCCGGGCAGCGAGAGAGGCCTGCCGGCTGCCGGCTGCAAGGTTATCTCACTTCCGCAGAGTGGCAGCGTGGCTGCCTCCTGCAGGCGGCCAGTGGGTAGCTGGCCTCTGGGCTCAGCGCTGCTCCATGGGGCTGGCAGAGGGCTGACCAGAGGGAGCAGGCCCAGGGGCTCGTCCAGGGGGTAGCAGGGCTGCAGCAGCGGACACCAGCTCTGTCCCTCCTGTTTTAACTCTGTCCTGGTTAGCTGGGCCATGGCACCCCGCCTCTGGCCTGTGTGGCATGGGCCGCTGTGCCCGGCCTCTGGGCGCTGCTCTGTCTGGCTGCTGTCGTCCTCCCAGGCTGAGCTGGCAACTCCTTGTTCCCACCAGCTTCTTTTTTTCTGTGAGGCTGGAATCCCGCACCCCGGGGGCTTCTCCCTCTACCCCTGCCTGGTGCTCCAGCAGGGCCCATAAAAGTGGCACTTACCTAGGGACAGCCAACCAGGATCCCTTATCTCTCGCCGCTACCACCCAGCCCGCTCAGCTTCTCCCTGTTTCTCTTGGCTCCTTGGAAAAAATGAGCATCACAAGGGTCATAAAAATCACCCCTTAAATTAAAGCTGATGACGCCCATTGAAATGTTTTATTATGAACCTCACCGTGGAGCAATCTCACAGCAGCAGTGAGGCATAAATATAAGTGTACACATGTATATTAAATAAATTGGGGAACTCGGCGTATAATGACATTATCAGGACCCCATTCAATTAAGGTTGATATTATCTGCAGCAATTGGGAAATGACAGCCCGTAATGATAGCCCCAGGCTTTGGGGACCTGGTGACAGTGTTCTAGTTACGCTAACGGCTCTGCCTGGCTGCTGGGCACCATGGTCAGCTCGAGGTGACAGTTGTGAACACGAGCCTGGGCCACCTCAGCCGACCGCTTCCCAGTGCTGGGGTGCCAGCCTGGGGACCAGAGCCCTGGGTTTTGCCCAGTGCTCCATGCTCAAGCCTAGCCACCATTCTGCTCCCTATGGTGACAGAGGTCTCCTGGGACCTGCTTCCTGGTAGCACAGGACTTCCAGGAGAGCACTGTCCTTTCTGTGGGGACCTTTTCAGGTTTGCCCGTAGCAGTGAAGGTGAAGTGACCTGGTTTCTGGAGCTGCCGGCTGCTGGCCGCTTCTCAGTGTGTGGTGGCCCCAGGGTGGCCCATGGAAGAGATTCTCACCCCAGTGTGCAGCTGTGCTGGGCAGGGAATTAGGGGGCCACTGTAGCTAGGGAAGAGGCCACGTGGTTCAGAGCCATGCTGGAGTTGGGGCCCTCTGAGTGAAGGAAGGGGACAGGAAGAGGGCGGAGAGAAGGAGGCAGTCGTGGTGGTAAAGCCCACAATGGCTTTGCCAGCTGCAAACAAAGACACCTGCCCGTTGGGTCTTGTGCTGGGAAGCGAGGGAGTGTGGTGGTGTGGGGCGGGGAGAAGGGGAGGGAGAGGCCAAGTGCTTGCTGTGGTTTGGAGGGCTGAGGGGGCTGTCGCTGCTGCCGCTGCTGCTGCAGTTTTGTTCCAGGGGACAAGATGCTTACAGCATGCGAAGTGGCTGCTGCCCTGGGCCTCAGCTGCCCGTTGGCATGAGCCTCTACCTGGTGGTTTGCTCCGATGTCTCTGGGAGCCCTTCATGGCTCCAGCCATATGGCGGCCCCTGGGTCCTGCTTGGATTTGAATGGCTCCCTCTATCTCCTCCCCAAGCCCCTCCGCTTCCTGTACCCTTCAGCTATGCTGGCCTCTGGCTGGTCCTTAACCCTGAAGGTGAAGCCCATGTTGACCTCAGGGCCTTTGCACCTGCTGTCTTGAAGCCTGGGTTGTGCCTCTCCCAGGTATCTGCAGGTCCTTTGCTGTTTTTCCCCCTGGCCACTTGTCACCTGCCGTGGAAGGCCTTCCCTGGCTAGTCTCTTCTCACATGGTCTTTTCCGTCTTTCCTTTCTGCCTCATCTTCTTTCATGGTCCCTGAAAAGCATCTCTCTGTTGTGCCCACCCCTCCCTGGGATGTCCCTGCCACAGCGTCTCTCTCAGCACCCGCCGTCCCTCTCAGCACCCACCGCTTGAGCTGGGCAGACTCACAGTAGGTGTTGCATCACATGATCAGCAGAAGGGGCTGTAGTCTGCGCTCAGCCAAAAGGAGGCCACAGAGCTTGGTGCGAGGCCTGACCCCTGGTGGTGGCCCAGGAGAGCTGCTCAGGCCCTCTGAGCTCGGCCTGTGTTGCACAGCAGTGCCAGCACTGTCCAGGGATGTGGCTCTGCCTGTCGTTTATAACACACCTGTGCTTGATCCTTGGGTCACATGGGGTGTGCAGGGCCCTGGCCACACAGGACCTTGGTTTGTTTGTTTTTTTTCATACAGTTAATACAGGGTCTACAGGGTCTCGCTACACAGATTGGACTCATGGTGATCCTGTTTTCAGCCTCCCAAGCACTGGGATTACAGGGTGCCACCACGCCCAGTCTCAGTGGCCATCTCAACATGCCCCGGGTCGGGGCCAGCACAGCATGCTGGGGATCGAACCCTGGTCCCTGTGTCTGCCTAAGCAGGTGCTTTAATCCTCTGAGCTATCTGGCCGGCCCCCTTGCTGTGTTTATAAGACATCAGTGTTGAGGAACAGCCTGCAAGGGCCTGTGGCATTGGCTGCAGGAGACATCAGGAGTTGGGACAACCATGGTAGGCTTCCTGGAGGAGGCAGGCGCTCAGCTGCTACTTGAGAGACTAGAGGAAGCAGGGGCCCTTGGTTTATAGTTTTCCTCTCCTTGCTTTTCCCTGGCACTGTTTCTTCTTCCCTCTGTTCCTCTTTCTATTCTTAATTTCTCTGCATTCTACCATGTGCAGGATAGAACCAGCCACCTCAGGATCAGGCCTGGCTGGCGCCGAACAGGAGGGGCTGGCTCCGAAGCTGGTCCAGCTGGTGAGCAGGAGCAGTCCAGGTGACCAGACCCTGCGGCTGGGGTTGGAAGGTGCTCACTGGTCACACCACTGCTTCTGGTGGAGGGGTGGTGGTGGTGGGGAATGAGGCTTTTTTTTTTGTGGGACCAGGGTTTGAACTGATGACCTTGCACTTGCCAGACAGGCACTTGTGCCATGGAGCTATCTCCCCGGCTCCCTTGGTGGATGAGGCTTTGGATGTGACCTGCTTCCTGGGTGTAGGCCTGTCCTCTCTGTGACAGGCGTCCAGCAGGGACCCACAGGGCTCTGATTCCTTTTCATCTTCCCTTTTGGGGGACCTACGGCTTCCCCCTCAGCAAGGAGAGCTGGGATATGGGTGATGCAAGGTCTAAAGGCTCAGCCCTGGCCCCACGCATCCGGTCCTTGCATCCAGTCCCCATCCTCACTGCCTGAACTGTCTGAACACTGGGGCCAGTGCAGGGAAGAGGAGGTGAAATGGGGTGGCTAAGAGGGTGCAGCCTCCCTCCCCTGGCCCTGGCCTGGGGATCAGAGTACAAGGTCCGTCCTGCGCCTTCTGCTTGCCGTTTATTCCGTTTATTCTGGTTTTGGGCTCGGTTCTGTTTCATTGGCTTTGTTTTTATTTTTTTGTGTTTTTGAGACAGAGTCTCACTATGTAGTTCAGGCTGGCCTTGAGCTCACTTTTGTAGCCCAGGCTGGTCTCGAACTCACACTGATCCTCCTGCCTTAACCTCCCAAGTGCTGGGATTACAGGCATGCGCCACCACGCCTGGCTCTTCTATTTCATTGGCTTTGGAAGAATAGTAAGCAGCTCCATGGAGAGTAATTGGAGGCTTAGCGCCTCCCGGCCGGCCTCAGCAGCTGACTGTGCAGCTGGGGGTCAGGGTTCTTCTTGACTGGAGAAACACCCACTCTGAGGCAGCTTTCTGGGGACCCCTGGACTGACTGGTAAGGGACAGGGGGAGCCTGCAGCTACCCCCAGTCTGCTCCCCTGTACCCACTCACTGAACAGAATCTTCTGGGAAGTGCATGGCCTGTGACCCATGGCTCTGCAGCTCCCCTCCCCTGCGCCTGTCCCGTGGCCTCCTGTTTTTCCTCTCCTCCAGAGCAGGAAGAAGCCAGGGAGAGGGTGAGGGGAGGAAGAGAGAAAAGCCAACCCGGCCTGGTGTTGTGTTGGGGGGCCCCTGCTAGGCGCTCCAGGTTTTAGCTTATTTTGGAATCGGGGTGTCTGGGGTCCAACCCACTTGCCCACCAGGCCCCACGCCAGGCCGTGGCTGGGAAGGAGGCACAGGCGGGCTGCACCTGCCCCCGGCCGCCCCCGGCCTCCCTCTGCTCTCCCTGACGCTTTCACTCAAGGTATTTTTACTTTTGCCTTGTTCCCGGTAGTGATCAAAGGCAGGTGGGAGCCTGAGGGAGGCCGTGGCTGGCTGCGGCTGGCTGGCTGCTCTGGCGGAGCTGGGAAAGGTGGCCAGGCAGGAGCCTGGCAGGCGGGGTCTGACGGGGCAGCCACCCCCCAACCCCCCCAGCCTTTCATTCTAATCTCATGGGTCTTGGTCTTTTTCTCTTGCAAGGCCTGTGTGTGTGTGTGTGTGTGTGTGTGTGTGTGCGCGCGTGTGTGTGCGCGCGCGCATGCACACATGTGGTCTGTATCCAGCTGTGGTCCAGCCTGGAGCAGAAGCCAATGTTGAGACCCCATGAAGATGCTGGGAGCCTAATGCCATGGTCTCCCCACTCCCAGGAGCCAATCAGCTCTTCCGGAAGTGTGCAGGGCCCAAGCACCAGGGGAAGCAGCTGGGGCACATTCCTAGGCTCTGTGTTACTTGTAAGCACCTGGGCCTTGACTTCACCATCTGTGAAATGGGCATAAATAGCACACAGCTCATAGGTAAAGGGCTCTTGTGGTGGCAGGGGCACCATAGGGTGGGGGTCATTTGCTGTCACTCCTGTGAGGGGCATGGATGTTGGGATGCTTGTGTCTCTGCACCCTGCTTGCATGTAGGTTACACGTGACAACTGTGAAAATATGCCCGATGGGCAGAGCGGCCCTAGATGGGTTTTGCTTCAGCCTATCCACTTTATAGAACTGGAAACCGAGGGCTAAGAGGGCTGTGTCCACGCCAGCACCAGGGCAGTGGCAGGACTAGGGCCTGCTCCTGGCTCCCCCACCACCCCTCTCCTGGGCTGCGTGAAGTTCAGCAGCGAGTGCTTTGCGCTCTCCCAAGGCCTCCAGGCGAGGAGTCTGGTAGCCCGGATTTTAACAGCTCAGCAGTGAGATGTGCTGCGGGCTTCCTGGGTCCCCTCAGCATCCCTGCTGCTGGGATTGCTGTGTGACTCCAGGGGCGTTGAGTGACGTCTCTGGGCTCTGGCTCACCCACAGCGTGGGACAGGGGAGTGAGCAGCTGTGTTCTCAGCCTCTGGGGAGCTCACAGTGGGGCATTTGGATGAGGTAGCTGGAAGTGAGGGGAGTCCCTGAGCCAGAGGAGGGCCCAGGAGCAGGGCAGGCCTGGGCTGCTGCACCCTTTTCTGTTCCCTGGGCCAGGCGGGCAGGCTGTCCACCTGGTGCCTTGACAGGCTCCTCCTTAAGCTGCCTGGGGAAATCGAGGCACGGAACAGACAAGAGGCTTGCTTACTGCCATTGGATGAGCCTGTGGGACGGGGCTCTGGGTGACCTCTGGCGGAGCCCTGACTCAGCTTTCAGCTTCGAGCCTTCTTGTGGCCTCCTGGGAGCAGGGTGGGCAGGCAGTGAGAAGGAATGGGGGAGGGGAAGGGGGAGGAGGAAGAGGGGGAAGAGAGGCAGGAAGGAACCCCCAGGGGAAATTAGCCCAAATTAGCAGTGCGGATGAGGAAGAGCCGGTGTTTGCTCCTCTACCCTTGCAGATAAATATTTAATCACAACAATAATAATGACGATGGTCATAATAACGTGCAGCAGCTCAGGCTGTAACCCGAGGCCTTTGGTCAGATGGGGGAGGTGGGTAGGGAGCAGTGGCAACGGAGCGGAAGGACTGGAAGAGGCAGTTGGGGAGCCAGGCTGAGCCTGGGGTCCTGCCCTCCCCTCCCAGCAGCCTCGGGGCTGGTTCTGATTTCTCAGGGGGCCTTGAGAGCCTTCCCAGGGTACCGTGGAGCTGGGCACTCCATAGCTCCCCTCATTGTGTTCTTGGGCCTCAGTTTCCCTTTCTGTACAATGGGTTGGGCTGGGGGGGACTGTGCCCTGTTTCTCCCCACCTCAGCTGCTGTTTCTGAGGTGCTCTGTGCTCCCAGCTTCCCAGGGCAGCGGGCACAGGCCCTGGGAAGTCTTGGAATGTGACCTAATTTCTCCTCCAGCTCTCCTATTTCAACCAGAGTTTAGCCGCAGCCAGGGAGAAACCAGTAGAGATTTATGGAGTCTTTGGCGATAACCTCAGCATCTCCCTCTCTCCTGATGAGAGATCAGCATAGCTAACGTCGTCTCTGGGCTTGTGTGTGATATTCTTTCTCTCTCCCTTTCTCAGGTTGGTAGGAGGGCAGGACTGGAGCCGTTTTCTCCTTGATGCCAAGCTATATCGAGCTGGGAGCACTCTACCCTTTCCACCGTTGCCGGTTGGGACTAGGCCTGCAGGACGCGGGCTTGCGGGTCAGTGTGTTCCTGCAGTCCCGGCTGCTGGCTGCCGGCTGCCGTCTGCGGGCCCGGACCTCGACCTCGTGGGCCTCTGCGCTCTGCCCAAGAGCCCAGAAGGAAGAGCGAGAGCCCTGCGTCATGGTCCACGCTGCGCCTCCACCCTGCTGCTGAAGCCGCCCTGCGCATGCGCGTCCAGGCCGTGGGGCCGGGGGCCTGCCGGGCCTAGGAGCGTGGCCCCCTTTCATGGATCTCTAGGCGCTTCCGAGATGCCCGGGAAGAGAGGCTGGGGCTGGCGAGGGGCACAGCTGCCCCTCTGCCTGCTCCTCAGCCTCTACTGCCCCTGGGTGCCTTCCTCCCTGGGGAAGCCCAAGGGCCACCCTCACATGAACTCCATCCGCATCGACGGGGACATCACGCTGGGGGGCCTGTTTCCCGTGCACGGCCGCGGTGCGGAGGGCAAGGCCTGCGGGGAGCTGAAGAAGGAGAAGGGCATCCACAGGCTGGAGGCCATGCTCTTCGCTCTGGATCGCATCAACAATGACCCGGACCTGCTGCCCAACATCACGCTGGGCGCCCGCATTCTGGACACCTGCTCGCGGGACACCCACGCCCTCGAGCAGTCCCTGACCTTTGTGCAGGCGCTCATCGAGAAGGACGGCACGGAGGTCCGCTGTGGCAGTGGCGGCCCCCCCATAATCACCAAGCCGGAGAGAGTGGTGGGTGTCATCGGCGCTTCGGGGAGCTCGGTCTCCATCATGGTGGCCAACATCCTGCGCCTGTTCAAGGTTAGTGCCAGGGCAGCTCCGCCAGCAACCCTAGCCTTCAGAGCCGTGGCTCCCTTCTCTTCTTGCCTCCGAGGACAGCCGGTTCTCCCAAGCAGCCCCCTGGCTTCAGGCCCCTGGGCAGCACCTGGGGCTCGGGCAGCCCTTGAGGATGCAGGGTCTCCCTCCCCAGGGAGAACGGGACAGCAGGAAGACACAGGCGGAGGGGCAGATGAAAAGATAGAGGGTACACACAAGGGCAGACAGATACCGCCATCGGATGGAAATAGAAATGTTGGAGATGGCCAGGGAGAGAAAGCCAGACTTGTTTTGACGTTGTTTTCCAACAGTTGCAATTCCCAGAAAGATGTTTTTCTTCTGGATCCTCCCTGGAGGGCCTCCTGCCCCACCTGTGGTCACAGGCAGAGGCCGCATCCTCGTTCTGGGGTGGTGTGTGGGACTGTGCAGCCCGCAGAAAATGCAGATGAGGTGAACAGGCCCGGAGCCGGTAGCATGCCGCGCTTCCCCGCATCGGCCTGGGCCTGGCCCTGGCCGGGACCCCGCGCTCGACCTCCCCCCACCCCAGCATCCCCGCCTCCTGCCCTTCCTCCCAGCACACCTTTCTCCCCCGCCTCTCAGCCCCGCCCTGCCCCCTCTCGCTGCCTCCCTTCCTCTGCTGATTTGCAATTCAATTGAAGCCAAGTGCTTCGCTAAGCTGCTAAAACAACTGAAAGCTACTGGGTAGAGAAAAACATTACAAGCATTTTACCAATAATTCTGTGCCTGCTTCCCTTTCAGAGCTGCCTGGTTTGCTCTGTGTGTTTGTGTGTGTATGGGGGGATCGGTGGTGGTGGTGATGGGAGGAGGCGCTGGGCCCCTCCCTCATCCTGTGTCAGGGTCCTGGGTTTCCACTGAGGTCCCCCCCACCCCCACGCACAGAGCCCTGGAGTTGGTGGAGACCTGGGAGGGCTGCTTGGCACTGGGCTTGTCTGGAGAGAGAGCTAAGGGATGATCCCTCTCACCTGTGTCACTTCTGGACCGTATTTATCCAACTCCCATCATGCTTTAGTTCCATGCGGGCAGCTCTGGGGACAGTGGGAGGGAGTGCTGAGTGGAGAGGAGGTCGCTGAGTCCAGGAGAGGTGCAGGATTGAGGAGGGCAGGAAAGGCAGGGCGGTGGGCTGTGGGCCAAGGATCTGGGGGAGGATTTAGCAGGGGCAAGCCCCCACCCAGTGCCCTCCCTGCTCCCTCCAGCACTTAACCCTCCAGAGTGTCTCCGCGTGGCCCGGTCCTGGGCTGTTGGTTTTATCTGAGGATCTGGATAAAAACACAATTTTAATTTTCAAACAAATGAATGCATTATGAAGAACGCCAAATGTGTGTAGTTCTCGGATGAAGCCAGCGACTCAAAAATTGGCCCATGCCAGGGGCTGTGCTGACTCCGGGTTCCTGGGGGTCAGATGGGCATGGGTGGCCCTCACCCCTCCAGCTTGCAGGGTCGTGGGCTACCTAGGCTGAGTCATCACTTCCTCCCAGGCCCCAGAGGGGAGGCAGCCTGGGCTTCCCTGTCACCCTGCCAGGTGCAGCAGGGAGCCTAGCATCCTGAAGGCCATAGTGCAGGAGGGGCTGTTGCCAGCAGACACTCCAAGAATGGTCCTGATAGGTTCTTGGGAACATGGGTGCTCAGGGCCCTGGGCGGTTATCAGTCAGTGGTAGAAAAATTCAGTGACTTTAGTGCTGCGGTGACCATAGCAGGAACAGTACAGGACCCTAAAAGGTGACATAGGAGCAGGGTGGGTGTGGGTTAGAGGACCCGCCCTCCCCAGCAGCTGGCAGTGCTAGCCCTGCAGGCGGGGACAAGAGGCCTCCTCAGTAACTGAGACATCGCGAGGAGAGGCCCGTGGGAAATTCAGGAGCTGCTCACAGAGGCCCTGGATTGAACTGGGGTGTGTGGGGGTTGGAGGGTGGGATTGTGGGGGACGGTCAGACAGCCCTGCCGCCAGGGAGGGTGTGGGAGGCCCCAGCCCTGCTTCCTGTGCCCCAGTGGCAAGTGGGGCTCAGGCCCAGGCCCTTGGGGCAGGAAGCCAGATGGTTCATTCCCCCCCGACACACACCTTTCCTCTGGCCTCTTTCATCCCCATCTCGCCTTTTCTCCCAGGACATGGAGGGATGTGAGCAATTCCTCCTGAAGGGCCTCTGGCACTTAGAGGAAGTGGCCCACACGGTGACACAGAGAGGGGACAGCCAAGGTTCTGGAGCCAGTCATTTGCACCCTAGCAAGAATGAGCCCAAAGACCTTTTCCTGGGAATAGCAGCAGTGCACGGGAAGGAGCGGTGCAGGGCCCTGAAAGGAGGCCGTTTCCAACATCTGGACCTGTGGGGGCTGACAGGAATCCAGAAATCACTTCTTTTCCAAAATCCCCAGTGTTTTAAATTTTTTTCTTTTTTCTTTTTTTTTTAAATTTTTTATTTATTTATTTGTTTGCTTGTTGTGTTTGTTTGTTTCTTTATTTTATTTATTTTGTGGCTGGCTCAGCCTGCCCTGGTGGTGGGGGCTGGCGCAGCATGTGGTGCCGGGGATCGAACCGCAGTCCCTGCAGTTGCCTGAGCTTTCCTAAGCAGGCGCTTTAGACCACTGAACCATCTCG
>PVKN010001594.1:0-50157 GCA_004027915.1 Capromys pilorides
TATACCTACACATTCACTACACACACAATGCCATATAACACACACATGAAACCACACACACAGCTATGACATAGCACACAACACACACATATGTAACACCTACCACTGTATGTGGTATACTATACACCTACACATATGACACACATCATACAATACACAATATAAGACACGTATCATATCACATAGCAGTATACCAAAAATGCACATACAGCCATACAAAGAACTGCCATTTAGCACATACATACCACACACACACACACACACACACACACACACACTCACACCCTGAACCACTTCCTGTTGTCTTGCGCTGCAAGCCCCCTCCGTTCTCCAGTCCCCTCCTTTTCACGCCCCCAGTGTCCTAATGTCCCAACGCAGGCTTCTGAACAATTCAGCAACATTCAGGCTGCATTCCCAGTTCCCCCTCATTTCCTCCTATTGTTCAGGAGAAAGCATTTGAAGCCTCTGTGTGTTTTAGAGGAAGTGGCTGCAGGATGGCTTGTGTTTGTCAGGTTTATTAGGCAGCCGGGGGTTACTTCACATTCTAATTCTTGAGGAGGAAATAGGGGGGTGAAATCTTACAGTCTTTCTCTTCTAGAGCTTTTCTTTTCCATTGCTTTGGTACAAATTTGCAGAATACCCACTGTACCCATGGAAGAAAGCAAAGAGAAATTAGACTAGTCCACGTGAGAAGAGTGACCATCGAAAGGTGGGGGAGGTGGCAGGAATCCCTCGCGCTTGCTGGACGCTGGCTATGTGCCTGGGCAGTGTGACCAGTGCCTCCCTCCTTGCAGGCCTGGGATAGGCTCTATTTTATCCCTATATAAAAGAGAAAGAAGCCCGGGTCCTGCTGGGAGGCGGCACCACTATCAAGTACAACGCTTGAAGCCAGGTGGGCTGTGGCTGGCCAGGCCAAGTTGGGGAATGCACAAACCTAGGAAAAGAAACCTTTGCCACACAGCAGACATATCTGGGTGCACGATAGGCCTTGGGGAGCAGCCAAGAGCAAATGCAGGCTCCTTGGGACTGATTCTGACAGCAGAAGGGAGGAGTGGCTGCTCTTGGTTCTGGGAGGGACCCCAGGGGCCCAGGTGAGGACATCTGACCCAAACAGGAGGCTCCCAGACAGTGCTCTCTGCCAGGTTCAGCAAGCTGGGCAGAAGCATGAGACTCCCTGTGGCTGGGGACCATCTTTCCTGCATGGAGGTGGCCCTGACCCTGACCCAGCACCCATTTCCCTGGATCCCCCTCCCTCCCTTTTCCTTGCCCACTTCTCCTCACTTCTCTACCTTCTTCCCTCCTTTGGTTCAGTGGCGGGTGCTTGTGATGCTGGGTCTTTCAATATCTGGAATGAGCTTAGGTGTGAGTTTGTTTCCTTAGAAAACTGCTTATTTTACAATATGGCAGGAGGAGAGGTTTCTTTCTCAATTTTATGGAGCCCAGTCCTAACAACACAGTCCAATGTAAGCAACTATTGACCCACTGCTGAGGAAAATCAAGAAGACACAGGCAGATGGAGGCCAAGCTGGAGCCATTGCTTGGTTACTGAGCTGGGAGGGCGGGCGGCCCCTGAAGGGTCCTGACACAGCTTGCCATTTGCTTCCACCAGCTCTTTATAAAAGCCTACCGAGCCCATGCCCTTTGGGAAGCAGGGTCCCAGCTGAGATTCTGACTGAGCTCACAGTGGGACTTGACTATTCGCTCTTCTTGGCCTCAGCTTCCCCTCCAATTCAGCGAGGTGGCAGGATGAGATAGTAATTGTACATCAGAATTGCTGGCAGCTTCAGATGCAAAACTCGGCCTGAGTTCCAGCTCTGGAGATTCTGAGTTCATTGGTTTTAGGGGTGAGAATAACGGCCATAGACAGATTCTGACGAGCAGCCAGTGGACAGTAGCAGGGGCCACCATGGAAGTTTCCATTCTTTAGCAGGACTCTTGAGGTGGGCAGGGCCTTTGCTTTAGAAGGAGAGAACAACTGTTTGAAAAGCATAGCTTTTTTCATTCCCTTGTTTCTTTAGTTTGTGAGTCCACTCAGATGTCACAGGAAACTTCATTGAAATGTTGGCTGATGCCCACATGGAACTCTGGAGTCCCCCACATGAAGGTCAAGGAGGCTAGAGCTGTGCTGTCCAGGATGGCAGCCACTAGCCACCTGTGCCCATTTAAAGTCAAGTTGTTGTAGATTAAACAAACTTGAGGATCCAGTTCCTCAAGTGTTCCGTATGTACAGGTGGCTATGGCCCACTGACCTGGGCAGGACTGTGTTATTTTAAACAAGCTTATTGTCCAAATTTTATTTTTAGATGGAGAAACTGAGGCTGGAATCTTCTACTTTGGGGAAATTGGGGAAAGAGTTTGGACTTTCAAGACCAGGAGCTTTCTCCTTGCCTCCCCAACTCTAATGTAAACTCCATGAGTAGTCAACATTGCATGCATGGCAGGTTTACATAAGTGTTGATCAGAAAGAGGAGCAGAAGTGGGTGAGTTCTTGCCAGGAGTTGGCCTGGTGGAACAGAGAAGGCACTGCAGTGGATCTTCAAGAAGCAGGGAGAGACACAGGAGGAGAGGGAATGGCTAGAACTATAGGAGGCAGAGAAGTGAGTGACCACTGTGACAAGGGCTACCAACAGGCCAAAACAGGGACCCACTGTGCACAGGGATTTGGAGACAGATGGTAGCACTGGGTGAGGGATGTTAGGGCAGAGGCTTTGGGGCCATGTGTGCTCTTTCCCCAGGTCAGTGTGTGGCTGCATACCCATGCTTCTGGAAGTTTCCATTCCAGGTACATATCAAAGGACTTCTCTGTCCTTCCCCTTAGTTTCTGTCTCTGCAAAACCAGAGTCTTTGGTGGTAGGGAACCTCGGCCTCTTTGGTTTATGAGCTCTAGGATGATGTCCTGGGGACTCTTTCTAAAGATGTCTGTGTGGGATATAGAGGAAAATGGATCTTCCTCCAGGGTCCCTTGGCTCCTGTGGAGATGCTCTAACGCATCTTTACAAAAGGACTGATTTTATCAAGTACGGATCGAAGCCAAGTCCACTATCTGAAGAGAGGCCTGGCTGGACAGCTCAAAAACTCCATGTCACCTGGGAAACATCCTCCCTCTACAGCCTCCTCCTGCTTTACCCCTAGCCCAATCCACCCGAGTACACAGGGGGGCTGTGGCCTTGTCTCAGATAGAAAAGGAGTCTCCAGTGGCAAGTATTCTTAAGTAACATCAAGTGAATTTTACAAAAGTATGATTTCATAGTCTTCTTTCAAATTCTTAGTAGAATGTACGACTTTTAGCATTTTGACTTTTTATTTTATTTTTAGTATTCAGGGGGCTGATGCAGGGGTAATTAGAGCAGTCAGTTAAAAATTCCACCTCAGTTCTCTGAAAGTCATGCGTTAATGGCAGTGGAATTATAAATTCAAGCAAGGTGCCTGTGAGAAGGAGAAGCAGCCTTTCTGAGATGTGTGCTGGTCTTTAAGTTGGGCCTGCAGGATCCTGGGGCAGAAATGTTTGTTGGGTGAACTAAATGGGCATTCTGTAGAGTTGGCTCACTACCTGCTGCAGATGGGCTTCAGGGATGAAGGAGCATTGGATAGTGGTTAAGAATCTGCCACTGGGCCCAAATCTGGCTCAGATCAGGTGCCCTTGGTGGCTGAAAACAAATGACTTCATCTCCCCCAAGTCGCATTCATGTTGCTGTAGAATCTGTAGAATAGGAAGAATGATCTTCTCTCTGCTTGTTCAACTCAAGATAAACCCTGCTCAGGAACCTCCTGGGAGCTGAGTGGATTTGAAAAGCACACTGATGTCTCCCCTCCAGCAGGGACCTCAGGCACCCAGAGAATGGGATCTACCCCACCCCCCTCATGTTTCTGAGTTGCTGAGGAATTCTGGCCTCACAGGAAATCTCAGAGATTTCTATGAGAAAGGCAGACTTGACTCAACTAAGGGTGCAGCTAGAATCTGCATGGCTTCCAGCCTCGTTTCTTGCATTCAATAATCTGTTGATTGCATCAAAAGTCCTGTTTCTTGGTCCTGCAGCCTTCTGACTGACTCCTGCCCAAGTTCTTCCCCCAGTGTGAAACCCCTGGGCTGACATGTTCTCCATGTCCAATCCCTCTCCATCTCTCATGCTTTCTTGGCAAACCACAGAGCCCCTGAATCTCACTTTCTGTTGCCTCCTTTTGTATAACCTGGAAGCCAAACATGGCTATGGGAAGACAGCCAACTTGTGCCCTCCCTTGGAACTCTGGGTCATGGCCCTATACAGATGGTCGTACTACCACTGTCTTGTCTCTGAAGACTTCCTGCGCCTCCACCTCATGTCTCCTCTCTGTGATGGCCTTGTACTTGCTTCAGTGAGGATAGTAAAGTCACATAAGGTTGTCCACCAGCTCCCTACCTCCCTCTCTCCCTAGGTGCTCTCAATCTGTCTACTTTTCACTTACTGTGGCTGAACTATCTCTAGTCCAGCTGAGGCAACAACCCTCAGAACCCAGGGCCCATCTTCGCTTAGCTGCTCTGAGACACTGTTTCAGCAATTTGCACCTCCTCCTGCATCAAGATTTTCTTTCTCTGTGGTTTAACACCCTTCAATATCCAAATATGCTGCATTATCTCTTCCAAACTTAAAACTCTCATGAGTTCATATCGCAGTTGGCTCCTTCCTGTTGTAGCTAAACTCTGTCAAAACATTGTCTATACCCACAGCCTTCTATCTCTCTCCTTCCTTATTTTACCTTTTCCTGATTTATTTTTCCCCTCACACTTGTTCCTAGAAGGCTACATGTTTTCAGCCGTCTCTCAGTAATTATAGGGTCTCTATTCCAGGACTCCCTTCAGATAACAAATTTCATAGATATGCAAGTCCTTTATATAAATGGCAGTATTTACATATAATGTGCGTGTATCCTCCCATACACTTTAAATCATCTATAGATATAGTAATTAATACAGTGCAAATGCTATGTAAATAGTCATCATACTATATTCTTTAGGGAATAGTGGCAAGAAAAAGTCTTTTCATGTTCAGTACAGGTACGGTAATAGTTTTGATTTGAGGTTGGTTGGGTTCCCAGATGCAGACCCAGTGGATACAGAGGGCTGAGCCACTTACTTATCTTCCTCTTCCATTTTCCTTGCTGGGGGAAAACCACTCTGATGCCAGGGGTTTCAGCTGGTTTGCTTGCGCTGCCACCTCAGAACCAGAGCAGTGCTGCTATAGGTAAAGGTCAATAATTTTTTAAATAAATGAGAAGATGCGTTCAGAGGTCATTAAATGCCTTCACATCCATTAATTGACTCTTTCTTTGTATTTTTACAGGGGCAGTGGGGCTCAGTCAGTTTTATTCTGCAGACAAGAGCCAGGTCATAGGAAACTGATTAACTTCCCCAGGGTCACTGGACCAGAGTGGTGGTCGATCTGGTCTCTGATGATTAAGCCCATGCATGTGCCATCCTTTTCCCCACCCAACAAAAGGACTCTAGTTTTTGTTTTTCCAGGTCCTTCAGGAGAGGAGCTCAATGTCCATCACCTTTGTCAGTGGTTCAAGAATGAGCAAGAATAGCCCGAGACTCACCTAGGAGAGGACTTGCATTAGCCCCACCTCCCTGTGCAGGGCTTTTGCCCTCCATCCACCACCCAGGGCTCCTCCATCACCTTCCCAACCACCATCATTCAGTACAACATTGATTGCATGAAATGCTGGTTAAGATATTACATTTGGGGGTGTAATTATTTCAAAGGCAATTAAGTATTCAATATTTCTTATTGTGCCTGCCGGTAAGAATTAATAGAAAACCTTTCAATCAGCAACAACTGCAAAACAATTTCTGGCCCCAAAGATAATCAATATTACCCAGCAGAGGAGTCTTCTAGCTTCAGCAGGCAATTCATTCCTAATACGTTCTAAAGCAAAGAGGAACATTCCATTTCCATCTTCATCAGGAGCCCCTGCCCACATCCTTCACAATCTTTAAGAAGGTGTAGGAATCTTCACTTTTTTTCTGACAGTCCATCTGTATCTTACGTCCAAGTGATAGCAGTACCCATGAAGGCCTCGGTCCTGTGAGAAGCGAAAAGTGAAGGTTACAATATTATAGACATTAGTTGCTATCTTTTGAGAGCCTCCATTAGAGTGGAGGAGGCTTCAAAGGGACCCTGAGAGCACAAGACCCTTCCCCTTGCCATGAGGTATAAGTCTTGAAGTTTACCAGAGTGAGTGGATCAAACATCCACCCAGGAGTACCTCTGGGCTGTTAATGACATCTTCCCTCTCCTCTCCCATGCAAGTCCAGTCCTAGGACTGGCCTTTGCCTCAGTTTCCCTGCCACTGGAATCCTGTCTGCTAGGCAAGAGCCCTTATATTCTTGCCAGCCTCTGCCCAAGTGAGAGCTATGGGGGGAGGATTTGTGGAATAATGAATTTTTTTGTTGGACCCTGCTCTATACTCTATTCTCACTCTCCACCACATTTTTATGTGCTCATAGAATGTTATGCTCTTAACTCTACAGGAAGTATGAAGGGGATTCTGAATAATAGCCATTGATGGAATATGAAGATTTTTATATAATAAGAGGGACAGCTGCTCTCAAGTCTCCATTTACCTACAATAGGGTAAAAGGCCATACAAATCAGTCAGGTCATGAGGAAGATATAGAGAATGTTCTAGAACCAGTGTATCTTTTGCACTGGTTTCTTGGGTGTGAGGACCCCTGGAAGGGTCCTCACACCTGAGAATTATTCCTCTATGTTCAGGCTTTACCTCTTGCTCACAGATATGCCAGTGTAAATATTTATCCAATACTTCATGTTCATCATAATGCTGGCCTCACAGGCTGTTGCTTTGCAGATACCACGGGAATCCTGAATGCTGATGGGAAAGCTCTGCCTGGTGCTCTCGCTGAAAGAGCACCTTTCTGAGGTAACACTTCTCTGAAGGAGGACCTCGAACTTCTGACCCTCATATAAACAAGGAAGATGTGTGATCCTTTGAAGTTGGCTGTGAAGAGTGTGGATTTCTCTTTGGTTAGCTGACCAGGAGGGAGTAGGTGACACTGGATGGAGCCTGTGAACCCATCAGAGCACCATCATTTTGGAGTAGGAGAAGGCAGACTCCAGAGAGTGCTCCTATCACCTGGGACAACACTGGACTATCTTGCCAGAGGCCAGGCTCAGCCAGTCTCATTTGCAGGTCATGGAAGCAACTTATATAAGCAAACTCAACAATGTTCTGTTTAACCCATGAAAGAGAACAAATGTTAGGAGGCAAAAAAATCACAGTAAGAAAATACTCATTTCTAATGACAGATCAACAAGCTGGCTTCTCCCACCCCCTCTTCCCTGCGTGCAATCCACCCCGCCTTTCTCTCCACTTTAATTCTCCACTTTGACTCCTCCGTAGAGCCACGCTCTTCTCTCTGTCTGACAAGGACCCAGTCTTTACAGAAACAAGTGCCCCTCATGTTACAGTAGGGGAAGCAGAGGTGCAGAGTTGTAAAGGGACCAACTGAAGCCCATCCAGCCAGGATATGAGAGAGCAGAGTTACATCTACAAGTCTGTGTGACTCCAAGTTCCTTCTCCAATGGGGCTCCCAAGAGATTTTGGATTAATTCCACACCGTATCTCTTAAGTGCCCTGAGCATCCGGGTCTTCCATTTATTAAACATTTAATGAGCATTTAGGATACATTAGGAGGCTGCCCCAGGCAGTGTGTCTTATCTGAGCAGCATAAAGAGACTAATTTGGTGATCTGTTTTATTTCCTGAAGTCCTGGAACTGAGGGTTCTGGGGCTTCAGGTCTGGGGTTTCCTGCTTTGTTTATTGGTGATGGGGACAAGGAAGCAAAGCCTGGGATTCTGAGGTCTCCTTTCCACCTTTTCAATTAGCCATGTTTTCTAATAACTGTGTGTTGACACAGGCCAACATGAGCAGGTCACTGTGAGTGGAAAGACGACATGTGGTATGCCTCCGGGGAGTTATCCTTTGTGTATACATGGCAAGCTACACTGGTTATCTGATGCTTCTGCGGCAGTCTTAGTGGCTGAGCAGGCCACTTCATGGACAAAGGTCCTTTTCAGGATAGGGGTGGTATAGGCGAAGGGTAACTAGGGTGGGTCCCAAGCTCCACTTAATTTCTAAGGTTTAGTGCTTCTGGATCCCAAACCTCTGTTGTTAAGATTATCTCTTTTACAGCAGTCTGAAACTTCTGATCAGAGAGTGGCTATGCTCTCATCCATCCATCCATCCGTCCATCCATCCATCCATCCAACCATCTATTCATCCATCCATCCCTCCATCCATCCATCCACCTATCCAATGGTCCGCCCGTCCGTCTTTTCGTCTGTCCATCTATCCTTCCACCTACCTACCAGCATATACCCTCTGTCTTCTGTTGCCAGTGGGAGAAGGCACAGACTTCTACTGTACATCAACTCAGGGTTATCATCCCTGAAGGGTAAAGGCCTCACTATAAACCTCGGCCCAAAGGCCATTAGTTGCCTCACAATTCAGAAGTCCAGAGCAGGGCATCTCCAGTTGGGATATCAACTCTAACTTCATTTCTCTCTGATCTCATCAGCTCTGCCCACTCTTGATTGTTGCTTTCCTTCTCAGGATGGAGGCAGCCCAGCAAGGGACAGGCATGACACTGTCCCAAGGTAGAAGAAGGGCCTTGCCTTCCTGTGTCTCCTTCCTGCAGGTGGTGAGCCCAGATGGCCTTTGAATGTACATTTTCTAGTTGAGCTTTATTTTTGTTTTTGGTGCTGAGGACTGAACCTAGGGCTTCCAGCTTTGCTAAGCAAGTGCTCCACCACTGAGCTAAATCCCCAGCCCCCAACTGTACATTTTCTCATTCCTAAGAGAAGCTAGGAACTGATCACAAAGTATGAATGCAAACCCCACTGACTGTCTGAGTGGATCTTACATCAGGCCAGGCACAGTGGAGAAAGATAAACAAACAACCACCGTCAGCGTGCTCCTGGAGCCAAGTGACTGGTCAGCTGCACATAGTCATCTCAACAAGCCCTTGCCCCAGCAGCACTGAGCGTCCCTTCTTCCCAGAGCTTGGCACCAGCAGTCAGTCAGTGAAGGACAAAAAGCAACAGTCTTCACCTCCCGACCCTCCTCCCCCATCCACGCCCCTTCCTGGAGCTGACCTCCCCTGTACCTTCCAACAGTCCTCCCGCTTGTTACCCTGGGTTCACTTTTCTTTTTCCCCAGGAATGAAGACATCCACCCTATCGCTTACAGACAGCTCAGTCCTAGGGACTCCATTACATAAAAGGAAGGTAAGAAAGCGAAACATCACTTAAGTATTCATTCAACAAAGTTCCCTGTGAACCTACGGAGTGTTAGAACCTGTGCAAAGTGCTGGGGATCTGGAAGGGCTAAAGAAAGGTCTAGTAACAGAGAGGCTTGTTTTCCACGGACCAAGGCCCCTTAATACCTGAGTGACTAATCAAGGCTCATGGCCTCTCTGAACCTCAGTCCCCTAGCCTGGAAGATGAAAATAATAAACAGTATCTGCCTTGGATGAAGATCATGTGACACATGTGAGGAGTGCTGCATGTGGGGTATTTAGATAGGAGTCAGGAAGTGATAAGAGGATGATGAGTAGAGTGAGCTTGGTGAAGACAGTGTCCCTTTGTGGAAATCATAGGATGCTGTGGAGACACAGGTGGAGCTGGGCCAGGCCTGCCAGTCTACATGGGCTTGACTTCTGTCAGCCTCTAGCAGTCCTCACATGACTGTGCTTTGGACATGCAGTCTGTGGCCTGTCCATGCACAGGCTGTGTATACTGATACTCGACATCCAGGTGTTCCTACAAAGGTTCAGTGCTGAGCCTGCTGTGGATCTCATCCCCTGGGGAGGCCAGATGACACCAGATGGCACTGCCAAACAGTAATCGCACCTGTTATCCATGCTTCTGCTAGAGATGATGCTCATCATCATGCTCACAAACCCTTGGCCACAACTCATTGCCCAATCCCATCTCACCATGAGTGTGGCCTTGAGATGCAGGATAGCACGTGGATACCTAGTGGAACTGTGACTGCGTACCGCACAGGGAGGGGTGGGCTGCCTTCCCAGCTTCCCTGACAGGAGCAGGGACAAGGAAAGGACAGGTGCATGGGAAGCTCAGAGCAGCTCAGGGTGCCTCCAGCAGTGACAGCAAAGGGGAGATGGTGGAATGCAGGTGGATAGTGGTGAGGACGAGACACTGGGCTGGCTGGACCAGTGCATTCGGACCACAGTGAAGGCGAAGGATTGGGGACCAAGCCTCATGCAAGGAGATCTTCAAGAAGGCTGCTCTAGAGATCTGGGCTAGAGAGGGACACATCCAAGTTGGGGCTGTGGCAGTGGGATGGGGAGGAGGGGACAGGTCCTTGAGCTGTCAACACTGCAATCAAGTTGGGAACCAGGGTTGTTCTCAAGCTCTGCACCTGAGTGGCTGCCATATCTGAACAGGGAATCGGGCGACTGAGCTTTGGGGAAGATGAAGGACTCAGCGGATCTACCCTGTAGGCAGCAGGAGCACAACTTCTGAAGGCTCAGGAGGGAGAGACCTGGACCACGAGGTCTTGCCTTCACCCCTGTGCAGCCCCCAGTGGACCATGCCAGCACCCAGGGTAGAACTCTCCACCCTTCCCCATAGACCTCTGCTACACACTGCTCAGAGGAGCTGGGAAATCAGTTAATTCTCCCAGAAACAACGTGAGGGAGGCAAGTTAAAGGCCCATCTATTATCCCTGCAACTGAGGTCTGGAGCTTGAGATCGATTCCCAGTGTGAACATACCCAAGCTTGGGGGTAGTGACTGAGCCCACTATGGTAAGCAGGGCTATGCCCATAACACAGGGGACCAGGCACCCCCACACATCACATAAATCTCATGCTTGGCAGTATCGGCGGTAACAGAAGCAAGATTAGCGCCCTTGCCCAGGCTTCTGTAAATTGGAATGCAGTGTCTCATCTCTAGGTTTTTAGAATCCAGCTCTCTCAGCCCTTTCTCCTGCTCAGAGGACAAAAGCCAATGTACCAAGCCACTTGGAAGAGAGAAGTGCCTTGTGGGTTCCTGGGCAGGGCAGGTGATCCATATGCTGTGAAGATCTCCCATCCTCTGCTGCTCTGGGGCATTTCAAAGGCTCCTTTCAAGTCTCCTCACATCCACTTGTTTAGCCTCCAAGAAGAAGGCTCCACTGCCCTGAGCAAGAGCCCTCAAAAAGAAGTGGGTTATCTGTAGCTGAATGAGAGGAGCTTCCTTCACAAATGAGTACCATCTCCATTTCTTTCTAGCCATTTCCGAGGTAGGTAAGCAGAGCTGCTAAGGGGCTAAATGATGCCCTGTCTCGGTCTCACCATGCAAAGCCATGCTAGGACAAAAAGAGCAGCCAGAAGTCCTGCTCTGGCACACACAGATCCTGGTTGTTCTCTGTGCTCTGCAAAGGGGGACTAGAGCCCTGCCAGCTGGACCTACTGAAGAGGAAGCCGGCTCTGGACAATCCCACTGGGCATGGCAGCCCAGGGAATGGACCAACCCCACCTAGCCTTTGCCCAGGCAAGAGGTCTGAACACTTCTGATTAATCAGGAGACAATTTAACAATGAGCATTCCTCAGGAAGGTACTGCCGCTGACTCCTTCCCTGCCTGGCTGAGTCAGCAGGGAATCAGCCCACGTGTGAAAAACCTCATGTGCTATGGTTTCCATGTGTTGATGCTTTTTAAAATATGGGACTAGAAAGCCTGAGTACTGACAAACACCTGTAGACAAAGCACCCTTCTGGTCTCTGGTCCCTGGGTGCTGGGAGTCCAAAATTGTGGGGGGAAGGTGGATGAACATTCCAGGGGATGGGAGGTAGGAAGGGGTCCAAGTGAAGCTATCTTATCTTGCTTCTCATCTGCGAGATGAGTCAAATAGAGTACACTCCTCAGGGCTGAGATGAGGTTGAGATTTTCCAAGATAAAGTTGTTGATTTTCCACTCAACAGGGTGTGTAGCAAAGAGCGTGCTCCATTTGGACTGATTTGTTTATTTGTTGTTGATTTATTTGCCAAGACAAGTGCTCTACCATTGAGCTATATCCAAAGTCTTAGACTTGAATTTAAATTTGTTATATGACAGTTATAACTCATTTGATGTGATTCCCTGGGAAAGAGCCTTCCCCTTCTGACCCTATTACTTCATTTATCAGACAGGGCATTAACATTGCCGTTATGAATCTTTAGAGATAAGCACCAGGCCCAGAGGGCTAGATGAATGAGCAAGTGTTTGCAATCTATGAAGCTTGCAGAGAAGCTTGCAGAGAAGCTCGCAGACAAACTCACAGCTCTGCTATTTTTGGTCAGGTTGTTACCACTGCACAGGATCTTGTTTATTTGTGTTCCACTGCTAAACACTACTAAGAGCAGCTCTTTCATTGGAGGATAAGAGAAAAGGACTGGTTCTGTGGGCCCCTTCATATAATAAGTACTCCCAAACAGAATCATGTAACCGTATCTCTGAACATGTGATTCTTTGACTCTTTAGTTACTTGCTCAGTTCCCTGAACAAGCTGAAAGTCGAGATAACTGTGTTTGCAATCACTTCTACAAGGAGGCAGCTACAGGCCCTGGGCTTGGCCTAGGAAGTCATGACTTTGGTTATTGTGAGGACTTGAAAGCACATCTCACCTCCTGGATTTGAAAGGACAAAGGAGCATCACTCAGGTCCTAAAGAAGACGACGCCAATTTGGAAACAATTGCCTTGTACATTTTAAGTACCTGGGAGGGAAGGGAAGCCCTTGTTGGAGGCTGGTTTCAGGTTTGATCTCCAATAGGAAAGAATGGGCCTTTGTCACTCAAGACAACTGGAGGCCCAGGCTAG
Source organism: Capromys pilorides (assembly GCA_004027915.1). Classification (NCBI taxonomy): domain Eukaryota; kingdom Metazoa; phylum Chordata; class Mammalia; order Rodentia; family Capromyidae; genus Capromys; species Capromys pilorides. The sequence goes on from PVKN010001594.1 coordinate 12,860, forward strand.
AGGAGTGAATTGCAGATGAATGGGAGAGGGCTACTGTGGGCTTCTTCTCCAGCACCTGCCATACTGTGAGGGTACTTGGAAGAGTCAGGCAAGAGCTTGACCTGATGGTGGGGTCGGGGAGAGGATCAGGCACCATCGCTGTCTTGGTGCAAAAACAAGTTTTCTTGGCTATGGAAAGAGCGTACTCAGCCTTGCATGTATCAGGGAGTGTGGTAGCCTCTGAGCCCAGGAAATTCCTCCTCAACTTCTCAGGTGGTGGGCCTCTTCCTTTAGAGTCCCTCTCCCTCAAGTCTCCCTAAGGCCAGGTATGTGTTGAAGACTGGGAAAGGAAAGAGTGAGGGTCTTGCCTTTGACCAAGATCTTCAAGTATAGTGAATTAACATATTATGTTGCTTTGCATGTGGTTGGAATTTAGGTTAAACTTCTCCTACCTAAAGCAGAGCTCAGTCCCTCCAGACAGTCTCCAGCTCCCCAACATGGCTGATCTATAAATTCACAAATCTACAGATTCATGGCCCTGTGGGGCAGCTTGCTGTACCCCCCTTACCACTTGTGCATGGATGGGTGTTAAAGACAAGAGAGCCGCGTAAGGAGAGATTTAGATTCTAGCAGTTCTATTAGCATCAGAAGCTTTTAAAGAAAGCTAAGTCTTTCTAACAACTCATCTCTATGGGAAAATCCCCTGGGCCTTGATCTCAAACTCTGGCCCTCACTCATCTCCTCTGAGCAAGGAAGCGGCATTCATCTGTACCTGGCTGGAATTTAATCACACATTCTTTTCATTCTATTTACTATGTGATTTGTTTTTTTCTTTAATTAAAAGAATTAAAATAGTAAGTGATAGTGGTTTTTCTATTTGTGATAAAAACCTAAAAGATGCTTTAAACATTTTTTGGGCATGTGTATGTGTGTATGTGTGTGTGTGTGTGTGTGTGTGTGTGCACGCACACACTCATGTGTGTGCAGTGCTAGGGACTGAACACAGGGCCTTATGCATACAAGGCAAGAGCTCTACCAATGAGCCACATTCCCAGCCCACTTATGGACATTCTTAACGGATATTTTCAAACATTCATGAAAAGTAGGAGGGTGTGAAAAGCCTTGCTCTCTCGCTTCCCTCAGCATTGGTACGTGGCCAGACTTGTTTCTCTGCATCCCACTCTCGCTGCATCCCAATAGTGAAGCAACTTCCAGCTGTCACACAGCTTCAACCGACTATATTTCTGGATGCCAAGAGCTTCTCTGTCATGGTACAGAAAAAAGCACGGAGAGTAAATCATGGTGCAGGGAGGCGCTGGCTAGAGCAGACTCCTGAAAGTAGCCAGGAGCAGCGGGCGTGAATGCTGGCCCAGGAAGTGCACTAGAGATCTGCATCCAGGGGCAGGGGGACACCTGCCCCAGCCCTGACCCCAGCATCAACACTGACATCATGTCTGTACCCATGTCTGTACCCTTTCAGATTAGGGGCTTCACAAGGACTCCAGCAAAATTCTCCAGGGCTTCCCTGTGGTATCCTGGAGCCTGCTCACGAAATATTAGATGAAGAAGTGGGTGAGCCAGCTGGTTGTCTTTCTAATGAAGTGGGGGGAAGCAGGCTATTTTCAATGATCCCTGTGATAGGTCCACATAGGGACATGGGATGCTGTAGACACTTGATTTGGCGAAAGATAATTCTGTGTCTGCCTGTGAGATGTTTCAGGATGACATAAACATTTGAATTGGGAGAATACATAAAGCAGATTGCCCACCCTTGTGTGACTGGCCTTATCTAATCCACTGGGACAAAAGACTTAGTAAAGAAGAAAGAAGTCTCTCTCTTTCTTCCTCTGCTTGACTTTCTTCAACAAGGGACATCAGTTTTTCTGTCTTCTGAGCTGGGCTTTAGCTGAGACTTACATTAGCTTTCTTGGGTCTAGACTTCTGAGCATCCACATCACCTGAGCCTGCTTCTTATAAGATATACACAGATGCATGCACACACCTGCATACATATCTATGTACATCCTATCGGTTCTGTTTTTCTGGAACATTCTGACCTTTGCCCCCATCATTTGCATCACCTGGCCTTCCTGTATCATGCCTATGAGTACATAGGATTACATGGAAGAAAAAAGACATACAAATGTCCCTGAAATTACTGATAAGTAGAAAGAGACACGACCCTGCCTGGATTATGCTCAGTGGGCTAATGCGATCCTTTGAATCCATGCAGCAGGCAGTAAAGAGAGGTAGAAAGATTTGAAGAGTGAGGACTTAAAATGCTGCTACTGCTTTGAAGGCCAAATGAAGAGAAGAAATGAGGTGGCCACCGTGAACCTATGTGACACTCAGCTTAGAAAGAGGGCCTCCATAACTAGAAAGTAATTTATTGAGCCAACAACTTCAACTTGGATTCTTCCCCAGGACCTACAGACTACAGCCCAGGTTCCAACCTTGGCTTTATTTTTGTGAGACTCATATCAGAGGACTCACCAGACTTCTAACCTTTAGGCTGTGAGCAAATGAGGGCAAGTGGTCTGAGGTGACGAAGTTTGAAGTTGTTGGTCAGTCAGCAACAGGAGACTGACACAGATAGCGAGCAATTCCACTGTGACCACTTTGCATGATGGGTAACAAAGATCTTGATGATTAATTGGAGGAAGGACAGTCCCAGGAGATCATCTAGTCACATTTTTTATGGCACAAGGAGGGCATGTGAAACCCAGCGAGAGGTCAAGCTAATGAGCAATGGCGTTGAGGTCAGAATCTTAGTCTGGAGCTTTGCACGCATTTCTAAGACCCTGTGCATACCTAGCGGGGTTGTGGGAGAGAAGCATCCTACTCACACCCACAAGTACACCCACAGTTTCATCAAAGCAGCTTCTAAGGAGTCAGCTCTCCTTACCTTATCCTTTATCTCAGAGCAGGTGATCCCTGGAAATGGACACCCCGTGTTTCATGAGGTCAATACCATGTTTCCTTTTAGAACCACTGACTGCTGTTCCTAAGATCCCCCAGAAAGCAGGGTTCACAGAGTCCAACGGAGTGTGAAGTACAGAGGCAAGTGGGCCTAGAGAAGAGACAGGGCCTTGGCTTTGGCCTGGTTATGTGAGCCCAACTCACCCTGTCGCTGCAGCGACTGGACTTGGCTGTCAAAGATGATTGACCAGAGGGCTGACAGGCACATATTTGTGCTTTGGGGAGACCCTGGCTGTGCGTGCAGAAAGAACCTGTTGGTGGAGATGAAGGTAAGGAGGGAGGGGAATGATAGGAGGCCACTTCTACAGTCCCACGGAAGATAAGACATGGGTCCAAACCAACAGTTGTCAGACAACAGCGAGGATTGGGGAACTTGCTAATGATGCAGATTCCAGGCCTTCACCTGTACAGACTGAGCCAGAATCTCTAGGGCTGGGCCAAGAAACCTACCTGTTAAAACACTGCAGGACCTTCCAACATATGCCATACCTGGGAAGAGAATGGTAGGCACCAGGGGTTGGGACAAAGCAGTGCCAAGAGCTAAAGAAGACATTCCTGCAGGTACCTGGGTGGGTGCATATGGGGGCATCACAGAGCAGGGGTGAGGCAGGCGTGGGTGAGCCAGAAGCGAAGCTGGGCAGGGGAGGAGTATAAATCACTATCGAGCACTCGGGGCATCTGCCCATGGGTGTTCATTTCTATTATTTTCCTAAGTACCACTTTGTAACATTTGACTGCATTAAACTCACAACCAGGAAAATGAAATTTATTTAGAAGGTACAGGTATTTCATACCTAGGTTAGCTGATATTGCTCTAAATTTACCAACAGCTCATTTTTGTTGTTGGTTGGGTTGTAAATCTTTGACAGAAGCAAGGAAGTGAAAAGCTCCAGGCTGTGAACTTTATCTTATTGGCAAAATGTCTATTATGCAGCTAAAAACATCTAGTTAATAGGCATTGTCTTCCATCACTGGTAATGCCAGAATCCCAGGTGGCAATAACGATGACATTACGTATCTTTCATCGCCTGTGAGTACCCTGTACAATCCCTCCTAGGCTGTTTGTTCTCTTCTCCTGCCCTGCCCCTTCCTTCCAGACTGTAAACTGGACAGGTACACCAGTCTGACGGTATGCCATCACTGAAATCATAGGGGCTCTGCCTCTGATTTTTCCTTCAGAAGATTCTACCCGTATTTTAGCATCTCCACTTTTCACTGTAAGGGAACATTTGGTTTGAGAAAATAGAAAAAAATCGTAGAGAGCTAAGTCTGATGGACAAGTTGCTGAGCTGATCCCAACTGGATCATTCATCAGACATCGGCTGGGTGCATCTGCCAGCCCAGGCTCTGAGTGAGGGACTGAGGATACCCAGCCTTGCTCCTCTGCGTGAGTGCTGACATGTTAAAGCTGCAGCAGCATTTCTGGAACAAGCAAACCACCTCCCCAGGGACCCCAGTTAGAGCAGACAGCACTCATGACAGTGCATGGCTGGGGACATTTATTTAAAATTACTCCATCCTTTCTTCTCTGAAGATTCGATGACAAGTCAAGTCTGTCACTTTAAGGAACTGCTGCTTATTATCCCAAATCCTGTAGAGATTTTGGATCAGGTATAGGAAAATTTCACAAGAACCCAAATTTCACGTCGATTTGTGATGGATTAGCATACTGAAATTGGTTTAAAGTGCACTTAATGGATGCATTACTGCGGGAGGGATCCGCCTAACCGGAGTATTTCTAAATTTATGAAATTGAAATGCACTTCAGGTTACTGAGCAATTTAAATTTGTCAAAGTCATAGAATAGGAGGCAGGTCTTTGCCAATGGCAGAGGTGGCAGGGATCTGAATCCAGGGCTGCCACATTGGACTGAGAGCCTACACAATGACCCCAGGACTCCTCTGTGCCCAGGCATTACCCTTCCCACGGAAGAGCAGAACCAGCACTGGGGGCCTTTGATAGTGCTTACCAAGCCCCAGCAAGCACGAGACACGGTGTGCTGCGAGGTCAGTTCGTCCTCTCCGTCCTCTCTGCTGCCCACTGCACGTCACCCGCCGTTACCTCTGACTTGGTCGTACTGAGAGCAGCAGTGCCGCAGGAGCGGCCTCTGCTTTCTGGCTGAACATTTCCGAGTCTCTGTCTCCTGGCCTGAGCACTGACCTGAGAAAGCTGCCGTGAAGGCCTAGTGTTGGAACAGGGGAAGCAGTTCACAGACGGCCCAGCCAGGTGAGGCGCTGCTGGCCCCTTTCCTGGGCAGGGCACTGGATCTTCTACATGGAGTCTTCTACATGGTCCCGAATTCAGTCCAGCACAGAGCAGATGGTCCGAGAATGTCTGCTGAATGGACGAGTGAGTGAATGGGGTTTGGGGGATCATGGTAAGTCCTCCGTCTTTCACTTTCTCCACATCGTTATGCTTTTTGTAAAATTCTTTATTCAAGTTATTCTCTGTCCACTGATTTATTTAACTGGTTAACAAACATTATGTGACTGTCACGTGCAAATCTACTTTCAGTAATGATAATGTCTAATAATGAATAACATTTTGAAGTCTTATTTTAGATCCAAAATCATGCTTAGTATTTTTCAAATATTAATAATTTATTTCCATATCACCCCACTGAGGTAATGTGTCAGTCAGCTACTGCCATAAAAATCCTGTGTAATAAAATCTGACATTGAGTGACTTCAGATCATAAGCCTTCTCCCACCTTTGTTGACATATGTGGGGGTCAGCAGAGGTGTCTCTGAGTCCAGCTATAAGTGGGGTGGCTTGGCTCAGATGGTGTTCGTTCAGGAACTTTGTTGGTGGGGCAGCTGCTACTCAGGGTCTATTCTTCTGCCCAAAGTTAAGGAATAGAGAAGTGCAATTTGCATACTATGAGGCTGTGACAAGGATACCGAGGTGTACCATTGCTGCCATGGTTTCAGTGTGCCCCCTAAGGGTTCATGTGTCAAAATTTAATTTCCATTGTAAGGTATGAAGGGGGTGAAAATTTAATTCAACTATAGTGAGCAGAGGCGGAGCCTTTGGGAAGTGATTAGAATTAGAGACCATGGCTGAATAATTACAGCTTTGTACAAAGAGGGGAGAAGAGCAGAAGACACACATAGATGCTCTTGGCCTCTTGTGAGGTGATGCCACCCTGCCACTGTGCCAGCAAGAGAGCCATCTCCAGAGATGGGTACTTGAGCCTTTAGGACTGTTGAGCTTCATGAGAGTCTTTTCTTTAAAAGTTATTTTGTTATAGTTAGTGCAGAGCAGACTAAGACTACCAGGGGAGAATGAAGAGCCGAGATCAATAAGTCAGCGTACCACCAGCAGATGCCACTGGAAGTCTCAAGCGGGCACAGAAATGACTTACTCAAGGTTATTCAGCCAGTAGGTGACAGCATAACCTCTCAGTGAAAGAGACCTAAGTGCCTAAGTGTGCACATCTGGGGAGGAGATGTTTGTTCTCTTAAACTACCTGGATTTTTTTTTCCACTCATGAGATGCCAATGCCCTGCCCATATCAGTCTCTCATGGTCACACATCCATCCACTCATTTATATGTGCCCAGTACTGGTGTGTTCTTCCAGCTATCCAGAATAACAGGTAACTCTTGGATAATTTTTGAAATAAATGTTCAGGGGGAAAAAAAAAGTCACCCTCCAGTTAACCTTAAGCACTCGTATAAATACCCTTGGAAAGTCCCTGGTGGCATTCGTATCAAAGCTGCCCCGTGATTTCACTTAAAAACAATTTGCTCCGTGTCAGTGGTGATTTCTAACACCTGAATTTGAAAGGCATCTGGGTGGGCCTGGCGCCATCTCCATAATAAGGCGTGTGTTACTTGGAGGGAAGAGAGGAAAGACCGCTGTAAGTGTGGCTGGGAATAATGTTCCACACACGCTTACAGGAGGGGATTTCCTTCTTGCTGTTTCCATAGAACCTTCCCTGTGTTTGCTTAAACTCATTGTACACTCTGGTCTGACAGCTGCCTGGCCCACGGCCTTCCCTGCAGACGCCTGCCCAACTCACCCTCTTTAACAGCAACCTGCACTGTGTCCTCTGATGCAATTACTCGAGTATATAAACCTCACTGAAAGGCTGGCTTTTCTTGGGAGCTAATAAATAAGCCCAAAGCCACAACGTGTGTAAGGCCTTGAAAAATGGCATCATCATCTATTGGGAATTGTGAACCCTGCAGAAAGCAGCTCATTGTATTTTCAGAAAAAAAGATTTTTTGTTTAAAAATATAATAAAGCACAAAAATCGCCAAGTGGAGTCTATATGGAAAAAACAACCTAGTCTGAGATTCTAGGGCTGGTCTCGTTGCTGCATTAATCTTTCCTTGCAGATTTTATGTAAGAGGCATTATTTGCAGGGAAACAAGACAGGGTTTTAAAGAACTCCCTCTCATCCCGGGTTCCCATCTGCAGTTATAATCCTCTGATTGTGACCTCTGAATCAGTTGCCATGGATGCTGAGCAGAAGTTTATGACCTCAGGGTGGTAATAGCTTCTGGGGGTGAGAGGAAGCCTTAAGCAATGAAGAAAAAAAAGGGGGGAAAGGCTCTGCTAGGACTCATCTTTCACCCATGTGCTGGAGTTACAGTTTAGGAACCACTTTTCTGGTTGCTTTGAGAAATGGCATTGGATGCTGGCCACAGAGAACAGGGGCAGGTCAAAGACTGCAGATTCTTTTTTTTTGTCCCTTGGACCTCATTTCCTAAGAGACTAGAGTACGGTGTTCCAGTAACCCTCCCTAGAGTCTCGCAGAATTTCAAGGGTCTTTTCTTTTTTTTCATTAACTGATAGAGGGGTGGGGTGGGGTAGGGGTAGCTAGAAGTTGATTACTGGAGCCTGCTCCTTGACCTGGGGCTCTTTAGGGTGTTCTCCGGAGCAGCTGCTTTCAGGCCACTGCGGCAGTTAGCGTCCCTTGGTTGGCAGGCAGTGTCGCCTGCTAACTAGCTAGCTTGCTTGCTTGCTCTCTCAGAGTCCCGCAGAACCTTACCTCCCTGCTGGAGCAAATACCTTGGGCAGAGGAACCAGGACAGCCTTCGCAGGATGCAAACATACAACAGAGGGCGCCGAATTCACCAGTACCATGGCCTAGAATATCAATGTATGGGCTGCCTCCAGACCGACAAGTTCCTTAAAAAATGTCCTCGGCAGGGGGTCGCTGCCTGACGTTCGGGGTTTCGGTTTGCTCCTTTGGAACCAGCGCATCACACAAACAATGTTTACTTGGAAGAGGAGGGGGTGGAGACCAAGCCCACCGCTTGGCGCACACGCCTAGATCTCACATTCCAGACTAGAGCTGATGTGTGTCAGCGCGACATGGGGCGGTGGGAGGGTTCTGCTGGGAGGTTCCATTCGCCATCTGCACGTCACTCCCAAACTTTTCCTCCCTGCGCTCGGGGAGTCAGGTTGATGCGCCCTGGATGCAGGGCTCGAGGCGCCGGGCTGTGCGCGCTCCCGCGCGCTCCGAGCTGCGGAGGCTTCCGGGCTGGGCTCGGGCTTTTCAGGTACAAGTTGGGTGCCAGGTGCTGTTGTGGGAGCTACGAAGAGCGGCCGGTGGAGGTCTGGCTCCGGGCTCCAATGCCCCTCTGCGGGTTTCGGTTGGGCAGCGCCGCCTGCGGCTGGGTTGGGCGATAGGAGTCCGGGCGGCAGAGGCTGCGCGCAGCCTCACTTCCAGCCGCGCTCAGGGCGCGGAGGCGGCGGCGGCCGGGGCAGACAATGAACTTACGAGCACGCCTAGCCCAGGCAGGTTTGGGTCCCGTGCCCCTGGGTCCGGCCTCCCCGAGGCTTCCAGGACCCCCAATCGGGAGGAGCCCCTTTTCGACTGGCTCGTCCTGGGCGCGCTCCAAGCGCCTAGAGCTTTGGGAGACCCTGCAGCAAGGGCTTCCCGGGGACGTCGTTGGGACTCTCACGCCCCCTCCCTAGCTTGAGAGAATGTGACCAGAGCTCGGGGACTGGGCGCCCGGCGGCGCGGCGGTGGCGCTGTGTACAGCTAGAGGCCGGCGGTCCGGCAGAACCGCCCCAGGAGTAGGAATCGGAGTGTCCCTGTGCCGCGCAGCCCCGGGAGCTGCAGACACAAGACCGACGGACAGGGCAACGCAGGGCTCGTGGGCGCGCTGCGGGTAGAGTGGTGGAAAGAGATTCCCCCGGCGGCGTGCTGTGCACCCTACCCCGGCACACTTCGGGGAAGTTTCCAGGAGCGGCCTGGGGCAGGTAGGTGGGCACCGGCCTCTCTTTCGCTGGGCTCCGTCTCCGACCTGCGGCTCCAGCCCCGCGGCGGCTCCACGCGGCAAAGCTGGGGGATGGATGGGTCCCAGGCCCTTATGCCCGGTGGCCCGTTGCCGGGACAGCGAGGTCGGCCCTAGGAGAAGAGGCGGTCGCGGTTGAGCCCCGGCGGCCAGAACTTTTGCTTCTCGCCTTTTGCTCCCCTCCCTCCGCCCCTCCCTGCGCCCGCCGAACCTCGGAAGGCGGCGTGACTCGCGAGTTGCCGGCGCTTCTCCGCGGCGTCCCCTGGCCAGTCTGGGCGAGGCGAGCCGAGCGAGGCAGGTCTGAACCGCGCTGTGGGGGCGGCAGCGGGGAGCCAGGGCTGCGGGCGGCCGGGCTGCAGGGAGCCGACAAGACAGCCGCTCTGGAGAAAGGGTTTCGCGGGTGGGGAAGAGGGGGGACACGGTCGTTCGCGGTGGAGTGCGATCTGTTGTGCTGTGTGCGGGTGGAGACTACGTGGTGGCTGTGGGAGGCTAGTGGCGGTGGTGGCGTGATTAGCCCGGTGGAGCCCTCTCGTGTCGCTCGTGGAGGCGCGGGGGCGAAGGGAACCTCAGGGGGAATGAATGAAGAGCGGTGGAAGCGCCTTCCGACTCCGGCTAGGGGATTGGACGCCATGCAGGCGCGCGTGTGCGCGTGTTTAGGCTTCCGAGCCTCCTGGGTCCTGGGTACCGCTGATTGTCTATTGGCGTCCCGCATGTCCACGTTGCCCTCAGGTCTTCCGGTCCCCGGCGTTCAGCGTGGCTGGAGCAGCGGGTGTGGACGCCACCCAAGGCTGGGGCTCGGTTGCTGGCTGCTGGCAGCGGCTGGAGAAAGGTTCGCGCAGGAGGTGGTTAAACAGGGGCCTGGCACAGCTCGTGGTGCCCCTGCTCCTCTTGTATCAGCTGCGGTTCCTTAAAAGTGAGGAATGCCTTGCTGGATTAGGGTGCCTACCCAAAAAGGCGGTGCAGGACATCTGCACTTCCAGAGGTTGCCCGGGATGAAACCCAGCCTAGATATTTGCCCAAAGTTTCTCTTGGATTATCCTGCACCGTCCTCTCTTCCTAGCTTTTCCATTACTCCCACCTGAAATGTTGTAAAATCAGAATCCCTTCCTTTGAGAACATTACATTTAATAATTTTGCAAACTGTGCGTTGAATCAGAATGTCTTGATTGATACATAAAGATACACCACACATAATTTTGCTCAAATAGCGTGGGAATAAAATTATCTTTTCATTAGTTTATGCTGAACGAATTTTTCTCCACCAAAGCCGATGAAGGACCAGGAGGCAGGTTATTCTTTTACCGCTTCCTGGTTGGGGAAACTGAGCCAGGCGATGAAGTGGCTTGCTACGGCCTCCTTACTAGGACTTGAGTGAGCAGGAAATGGAGCTGCAGGACCAGCTTTTTCTTCCTTCATAGCGCCCGGCAAAGCCCCTTTAGGGCTAATGAAAATGATAGAATACAACAGTGTCTTGTGTCTTTGCCCCTGCAAACATGCATGGTAGGAGTGGGGGACTCCTGCGGCATTCAGTCTTTAGGATATTGTGTAGGTCTGGGAAGGCTGGTCGGCCTTGCCTTTCATTGGTAATGAGAGCGTAGGATCCCAGGACCTCTGCCCTGGCCAACACCAGTCACGTCATCACTGTGACTGTTGCAGCGTCTTCCACACCTTGGCCCTCTCCTGTTATTGCTTCCCCTGGGCAGCAAAGCTGAAGTGTCAGAAAAGACATTTGATTTTTTTTTTTTTTTGCGAGACCAGGGTTCAAACTCATGATTTTGCACTTGCCAGTCAGCACTTGTTCCAAGGAGCTATCTCCTCAGCCCCAAGACATCTGATTTTTTCCTATGCTGGAAGGAACATCTAAACAACCCCATGCCAACTAGAGGAAGCAGGGAAGTTTGAACCTGCATGACAGGAAGCTGTGGACTAGTACGGGGCTGGGCAATGCTCTGCTAGCCCAGGGAACTGGGAGGGGAGGAGGTTGGGGGAACAACTGGAATGGGGAGCAGCCTGCTCTCAGCTCCAGCCAGTTGAGAATAAGCAGAATTGACTCATTTGGTTCATTTTCAAAATAGTTCTCAAGCCTGGATATTGAAGTACGGCCCAAATAGGAAAAATAGGGTAAATGTGTGAATGTGACTGTCCTTCCAGAGTCAGAAGTGTCATATCTGGCCCTGTATTTATATGTGGAAGAGGTGTCACATTGGCAAACATGAGATGCACTCAGGATCACCTGCTCTATGGGCCAAGAATTGGTGGCTGCCTAGCCAGCCTGTGACTTTTGGTGCTGGAAGTGAGGCCTATTTGAGACGTCTTCCAAAGCCCATGTCATGAGTTCTCTACTTAATCAACGAATCCAACTGTATGCACAGTGACACCCTACATAAAATTTCTCATGCAGTTTTATTTTGATAGATAGATCCCATGACTGAGCAGACAAAAATGCCAGTGTCGGAGGGACACGTGATCCCTAGGATGTGGTTAGACCTAGGGAGGAGGGGAGTGAGGTGCAGGAGAGGTGCTGGTCAATGAGCATCCCTTTCCAGCTGTGTATGCCGAGGCACAGAGCGGTGGAGCGACTTGTGGAAAGTCACACGCTGGTAAATGGAAAGATAACCCGGGTGCATAGGCTGGCTCCTCCATCGCCACCCTGCTGGGCTGGAATCTCTTACAAACTCCCAGATGAATGGACCCTCTCTGCAGCTGGAGGCCCACATGTTTGCTATCTATAAGTCCTGGTTCTGTGTCCCTCCTTGTGGCCTCAGCAGACTGAGTATTTCGGAGATGCTGTTTGAAGTGCACTTCTATGAGAGGGGAGTTGTCATCAATTCTAAAAGGAGGAACTATTTTTAAAAGTTGAGGCTGGCTTGGGAGTGTCATTCAGTCCAGAAATCCAAGGACGTGTCCCTAGCAGAGTGTGGCTTAGAAGTGACTCAGTTACTGGTGAGAATAATGCAGCCTACCTGCATTTTTGGTCTATAAATTGATAAGCTCAGGTATGATATTAAGTTACTTCAGAGGGTAATTTTATTCCTGGGCTGTGAATGAAAAAGAAAAAAAAATCTTATTTGGGCTTAGTAGGCTAAGCATGGGGCACTGGCTGTTCTAACTTGCACAATGTGTTGCTTTATTACTCCCAAGTACTGGGATCTGATTTCTTTACTGAGATGGCTTATTCTTTAAAAATAAAGCACCAGGACAAAGTGATATATGTGTAGACCTGTGTCTCTGCTGTGTGAGATGCCATTTACTGCTTAGTATACCCAGGTTAAATATCCAGAGAGAAAAAGAAAGATTTTGTGCTAACTTGGCCAACAGAGACTTCTTCAATATGAAAGTTGAGGAAAACAGTTGCTCATCATAGCTAGGCTTACAGGATCACAGGTGGCCCTGGGTTAGGCAGGACCCACAGGTGCATTCCTTTGCCTCCTTCAGAAGTTCAGGTGGCTGCTGGAGGTCACCACACTCTGAGATTTTGGCCATCCAGATGTGCAGAGGAAGGAGCAAGGACTGACAGTGGAGGAAGGAGAGGATAGGCGGGTGGTAGGATGCACTGGGAAGAGACTCATAATCGGGGCTCCAGAAGGAGAGGCAGGCGTGAATCAGCAAGTGGTTAAGTTGGAGTAGGTGGCAAGTAGGAAGCTGTTTCTCATCTCTGCAGACTTTGCAGGGATGTGGAGGGAAGGGGAGCCACATCACTGTCATCTGTAGCCGCAATCTGCATCGCTCAGGCATTCTGCGGCGGGGAACCTTGGCCAGGTGCATGGGGACAGAGAGTCAGTGCTCAACACAGTGGCGCAGCGCTCAGATTAGAAGGTGAGGCAGAATGTGTGCAAGTCACAATTACATAATGCTGCTGACAGGAAGCTTTCAGGGGCCTCGGAAAAGTGCAGTGGGAGTCTGATTCACAACCTGGAGGTTAGAGTACTCTGAGAGTGCTTCACCTCCTCTTCCCTTGTCAGTGTTTTATAAAAGAGTTAAACCCTGGCTGGTGTTTGGACAGTGCCTAGTACACAGTAAGCACTCACACACACCCACTTTTTGGTATTCTTCAGCTCTGGAGCTCAAATGCAGGAAAGGAGGGATGTCTCTGAATTTCCTAAAATAGCATGCCTAATTTTTTATGCATATGTGTATATGTTTTTGCAGGGAACATGGCTTTTAGCATATTCTACCTGAAGAACCCTAAGGCCAGGAGCCCCTGGTTGCCTTGGATTGCTATTCTGGAGGCTGATGGGTGACCTTCTCTTTGGGCAAGAAGGGACCGGGATGGGACCGGGAAGCTGCCCTCTGAGCGCCCTTCACTGATTTTTGTGGGCAGGCTGTGGATCAGTTTGGCTGTGCTGGTTTTTGATGCAATTAAGCAGGGAGGAGACCAGGCTGCTCTAGGTGGAAAAGTGCTGGTGTAGCTCAACTTTGAATGTCACATTAGAGCCTGCCTCTAAGCTTAAAAGGGTCCTGAGTCAGGGTGTGGAGAGCCTCCTGGCTGGTGCATTTTGTATTTGCAGGATTCATCCTGGTCCAGGCCTTTCAGGTTTCTGAAGAAAGTGAGGCTGATAAATCTTCAAAAGCAGAGGGTGTCATTATAATGGAAACCTGGACGCTCTCCAGAACTGTTTGTGGTGAAAATATTGAAATAGGCAAGTCACCTAAGGGCCTAGAAAATACTCCAACATGGGTGAATAATTAGATACAGCCTAGACATAATTACGTTTTTCTTACAGTATGGCAGGAGTTGATGGTTTAACATTTTATCTTGAAATGAAATATGTACCTGCTGGGCTCTTTGGCTCCCTGTGGTAAAAAAGATAGTGATATGGCTGCTGAGAAGGAAGATGGGGTGGAGCACTGACCTGCTTTTCAGCGTTCGTAGAGATAGATGGCCCGTAGAACCACACACGTGACACCTTTACCCTGAGGTCAAAACCTGCATTGCTGCCTCTGACGAGGGGGACGAAGTGTGAGATACGCTGTTGATTTCAGCTCTGTTGAAGAGGTGTGGCAGCTTGTTTGTCCTTGCACAGTGACTGTGAGCTCACTGTGACTAATGAAAGTTAGTGGCCCCCAGCAAATGACTGGGGGCCCAGACAGACGTTGGATTCTAGGGGTGCGTGGAGGGGCTGCCTACGTCATGGACGAGTCTGGGCTTCACACTGGGTCAGGCTCCAGGCCCTGCCTGCTTCTTTCTCCCATGATCTTGGCCAGGGTTTTATTCCTGTGTCTCGTCTTCTCCTCTATAAAATGAAGTTAATAATCTCTACCTTATTGGATCACTTGAGTAATGGTAAATACGGTTTAGGATTCAGGAAAGTGTCCTGAATCCAGGCACTGCTTTCATTGAGTTCTGAACTTTGGAGAGACAGATGAGGAGATAGGTGGAGGTTATATGTGACATTTGTTCCTAAACTGAACCTGATGTTATCGAGTGTGGCAGGCTCATGCACCCCCTCACGTGTAGAGCTTGGAACTGGTGGCCTCTCTGAAAGACCTCTTTCTCTGTTTGCAGCAGCTGCTTATTATTGGGCCAGGTCTGGCTGGCTGTGAAGCTCCAGCTCCTCCTTTCACACTTTGGACAGTGTAGACATCAGTAAGTGTAGACTAATGGGGGTGTGCAGTGTGGAGCTCCTCCTCTGGACAGGAAACAGCAGTACTAAGCCCAGTGCCTGCACATGATGAGGGTGGATATATGACACCGATTACGTGTACAATTGGTAGGGATGGCCAAAGTGTATAGAGTGTGTCAACTCTGGTGTCATGAGCTGTAGGAAATGAACTGGCTTTAAACCCCAGAAGTGTGTCCCTTTCTTCCTTCTGGGTAGATGCGGGCTGATGAGCCAAATGGAGTTGACAATTCTTTGTGCACTCTAAGGCTGTATTCTAGCCACTCACGTGGAGCACAGGTAGTGGCTGGTGGTCAGTCGGGGAACCTTTTCTGTCTCATCTTCCTTTGTCCCCAAATGTGATCTGCATGTCTGCTAAACTGGACTGTCTTTGAAATAAGTTCCCTGGCAAGCTGGGCCTGGACATGGCTGTACTTAGTCTCCCTCTCCCTTGGAGAAGGGCAGTTCTTGAATCTGGCTGTCCTGTTCCTTCACTGTGTTGCTACACCCCTCTCCTTGTCCTCCCCATGTCACTGCTCTTAGGAAACCTTCGCTAGTCATGCTGCCATTTCCTGCATGTCCCTCCCAACATTGCCTGAGTTTAGCTTCCTCCTCTGGCTTCTGCAGTTGCACTATGTCCTCGCTCTCAACTTGAAACCGGACTCATGTGGTACCGAGTTCCAGTTTTCTGGCATCAGTCTGCTTGCCTGGCCTGGTGGGCCCCTCCCTCTATGGTGAGAGGGTGTGCCAGGCTTGTACTTTCATGAAGCTAGATGCCCCTAATTGTCAGTGACTGCCATTTGTTCAATTCACCCATCGATTAAGAGCGATGCTTCTAAGGACTGTTTTCTCCTGGAGACAATGTAATATTCACTTGGAAGGAAGAAATCCTGGGTTTGGTAGTATTGTACAGGGGAGTTAGTGCTTACCACTGACCTTAAAGGGGTCCAGAGCCTATTCTGATGACCTCAGGCTTCCTGGCATCAGATGTGAGGGTTATTGAAAGCAAGTAGTAACTGTAGGTTTTTTTTTTCCTCTGTGTGTTTACATGTGCATTTTGAGGGTCCTAGGGAAAAATATTGTGGAAATTTGGTTAGTGTTTCAGGAACGTGAGAGGGGACCATCATACCAGGTGAGAGGTGGGAACTGTTCGCATTTCTTCTAGCTGGTATAAATAGCTTGTCTTTAAGTTCCAGGATCCTTTGTTTGGAATGTAAATATTTGCATTAAAATATATAGTATGTTGTGGCATGTATTTTTAGCAACCATAATTTCTAAGCCCCAAATGAGACTACTGGTCTATGGAAGATTATTTTCTTCTGATTTGTGAACCTATTTATATAAAGACTTCCGAATGTACACACAACAAACCATGTTTGCCTTGTGTGCGGAAGGAATCTCCAGGATTAAGGAAATTGGGGTGGCCTGAGAGGAATCTGGCCTGGGCGGCAGAGTTTCTTGGTGTGCGTTTCTTTCAGTTCCTCTACCTGTTAAATTTCAGCACTGTGGGAAGAGGCTGGGCCCCAGCCTCCTGGGACTGGCTGGCTGGCTCTTCTGTCTTGTGTCCTGGACATTCAGGTGGGGCCTTGGCTTCTCTCGCTCGACTTCTTTTAGAGCTGCTGTTGCTTTAGGAAGCTGCTGAGGAGAATGGGTCAGTGCCCTTTCTGTGGCCCAGTGGAGGAAACAGGAGGTTCTCATTGCTGTGAGACCTGGCATTGAACTGGGAGGGCCCCTGTGTGACATCTTCCTCTGTCAGGTTCCCTGGGGACGACAGCCTCACCCTTCAGTTGTGCTATGAAAAGAGCCCAGATGAGTCCAGTGCTGCTGGCTTCTCTGGCCCACTGTGTTCTCTGTGTGCGTGGCAAGGCTGTGGAGGAGCTGGGCTGGGCTCTCTGCCCCACACTGAGGAAGTTGTATTCCTGAGTCTTGTCTCCGGGGCAGCCCAAAGTGAGGTGAGATGAAAAGTGACTTCCCTCCACCCTTCTAGTTTCCTTGGCTGGGTTACAAATTAAATTAACAAAGCCCAGATGAGGAGAAAAACCAATATTTGATTGTATGAGCCTGAGCCAGAAAAGGAGGAGGGGCTGGGCTTGGGAGAAGAGCCAGCCAGTGATAGGAGGGCCAGGGGGCCATTGTTCTGTGGTAGTCTCTTGAGTCATCAAAATTTCTTACAGCAGATGCAGCCTAGGTGAAAACAGGGCGGGAAGGGCAGAGTAGGGGGCATGAAGGTGGAGGAAGGGGGCAGTTCCCATTTCTGTGTGACTTAGTGTTGAAGAAGTGGAATGTCTTCTTCTTGTCAGAGCCCAAGGGGGCAGCTTTAGTTTTTAACTATCCTCCAGCCTCCTCTCCTCTGATCCATGTTCACCTTACCTGGCTGATGAGAGCCTGCGAGGGTGTTATGGCCTCAGTCTAGATGTTCTCCCCAAAGCTTCTCGTGGTCACAAGTGGGGCTTTCCTGTGCTGGCTGGATCTACAGCATGTGAGGCTGGGACTAAGTGTGTGATGCTGGGATCAAGGATGTGTGATTGCCGAATTAGTCCACTGATTGACTTGGCATAGTGCTGGGAGTAGGTAATGGGAAGGTTTTCCAGGGTGTGAGCGCCTCTCATTTAAGGGTGGGTAGGCCCAATGGGATACATAAAAGACAGAAAGAGGGCTGCTGCAGTCATTGCTTGTTGGTGCTGCTTTGTGATGGACCTGCTTCATTGCCTGTTGCCTGCCCTGCCACACCATTGACTATTTCTTGTCTGTAGCACTCCTTTGCCGTGTCACCTTGGCTTCGGGCCAGCCAGCCTTTGACTGAAACCTGTACAGAATGTGAGCCAAAATAAACCTTTCCTCTTTTAACTTTGGGTGTTGAGCATTTTGTCTCAGCAATGAGAAAAGTAACAGACAGAGGAGGTTCATGCTTCAAATTTGTGCTGGAGGGTCCTCTCTAGGCAGCTAAGGGGGCTCACAGAGAGCCTGAGATTCTGCCTTCTTCGGCATGTGGTCTCAGTTCAAAAAAAGCAGCATACTAAGCGGCATATTTAGGTGGCATTTCCTTGAATTCCTTCCAACCCACTGGCCCAGCTGGGCATGGTAGCATCAGCTTGTAGTCTTAGGCACTGAGGAGGCTGAAACTGGAGGATCTCTTGAACCCAGGAGTTTGAGGTCAGCTGAAGCAACACAGAAAAACTGTCTCAAAATCAATCAGTCAATGAGCCAGCCAATCAAGCAAACACCACCCAAAACAAAACAAAACAAAACACAGAAAATAACCTATTAGCCCAGAAGTTCAAATAAAGAAAGCTGGGAAAGTAGAGGTTAACTGTCTCCTGGAAGTAACATCCAGGCCCCAAGTCCAGGCTGACCCTTCAGCAGGCAGCCTTCCTCCTGTTGCAGGATGAAGGACACATCAGTTAAGAGCCAGGAAGACCCTTAGACTCTTAGGACCCTGGAGTGCCAGCTTTGGTCAGTACTTCTGGCTCCTTGCAAGCCTAGAACCCAGGGCATCTGTTGTCTTTGTTTCCCAGCCAGCCCATACCTCTTCCCATGGCAGACATAGCTCTTCTTCCATCCTACTGAGCTCTGATGGCTCAGGCCCAGGATCCGTGCAAGCAGGGATCCTTCTTACTTTCCTTCCCCATCTTCATCTTGCCAAGAGCATGGAATCCTGAGTATAGGAGTGTCTGGCATCTTTCCACTTGGGAGCCTCTCCTTCACTTGGATCCCAGCATGCTGAAGCCCACAAGAGGTCAGAAATCAAGAGAGGTGGTTCAAGGGGGGATGAGTGATGGACCCTGAGTTCAAGTCCTGCCTATGCCATATATAATCAAGCAGGGAATTTTCCATTTGGTCCTTTGACCAAATCTCACCTGACAGATGCATCATAGGAGGTCATCAATGAGGACCATCATCTTGCATGTCCCAGGTATTGTTGAGTTGTGGAAACACTTTATTATCTTCCTTGTGGTCATCCTAGACCTGATCCATGATGGTGTGACTCTCCTATTGTCACAGTGTTTGATAAAGATAATACGCTTCTGAAAGACCCCATCAAAGGCCATATTGGGACGGTGATCCAAGGGTATTAGATTGGAAGTTAGAGCACATAGCTGCTTTCAGGACCTGCCAGACTTGCCTAAGAAAGTTATCAGTGAGAATAAACCAGGGGATGAAAGGACGTGACGATTAATGAAAGCGATACCAGCCTGACATTTTGTGTCATCCTAACTCTGCAAAGCTATTTATACCCACTTGATAACAGTTTCAGTGAGAAATTAGAAGGGGAGAATGTACCAAGGAGGAGAGTGGAAGCTGGCAAACGTGAGCTTGGCAAACTGTCTTTCAGGCCAAAAGAAAAGAAAATCGTTTGCTTTCTGGTCAGCATTTGAAAGCCCATGGACCCTGTTCCTTGTACACTTTTGGCTCAGGATAAAAATGATGGATTAAAAAGCACACGAACCTTCAGTTGCCATTTGAGTAGGAGAAAATAAATTCGCTTTCAGCTGTTAAAATCGAAACAAATCAATAGAAAAATGCAAGCCTGCTTATTTTTTGAGTCAGCAGTTTTTTTAAATTATGGGAGAAAGACTTGGCCCCTGAAAATCACCTCTGGATGGCTCAGCTGCTGCCAGGACTGCAGAATTTATCTAAATACATATTGTAATATATATGGACTCAGACAATATATTTTGAAAGTCATATCAACAGATAGCTTTTAACTCATTCAAACCTGCTCTTTTTTAAAAACAGATTTGGTGAGATATAAGTCTGATGCCATACGAATTGCCCATTTAAAATATATAGTTCAACATTCTTTGTTTTCACAGATCCATGTATTGTATCACCACAGCCAATTTTTGTCTTTTTTGTATTAGTATGTGTTTATGATACATAATAAATATATTTGCTGTGGGAACTGGCTCATTTACATATCATTTCTTGATTCTTTTTCATCCCTTTCCTTTCCCTTCTGTCCTGTCTCCCCAGCCCCCAGTTCTCTTTTCTACAGTGTCTACCTCTCTTTTTCCCACAATCCATCTCTTACTTTTTTCCTAAACTGTTTACACTTTGGGTTCCTCATGTGGGAAACCATACAGTATTGAACCTTTCGTATCTGATATGTTTCGTTCAGCACTGCTATCTCGAGGTGCATTCATTTTCCCACAGATGATTCAAATTTATCCTTCCTTATCCCTTAGTGTCCTCTGTTGTGTTTGTGTGTCTACATTTTCTTTATTGACTCATTCATTGATGGGCATATAGGCTACTTCTGAGATTTAGCTATTATGTGTTGTGCTGCTATAAACACGGGTGTGCATGAATCACTGTAACATAATGACTTTACTTGTCACGAAGATACCCAGAAGAGAGATAGCTGGCTCGAATGGAGTCTTGAGTTTTAATTTTCAGAGGAATGTCGGTACTGATTCATAGTGGCTCCTCTGGTTTACACTTCTGCTGCGATGCAGGAGAGTTCTCCTGTACAACCCAGTCAGCATTTGTTTTTCACCACAGCCAACTTTAGAACATTACATCATCAAAAAGAAACCTAGCACCCCTTGCCTCTTCCCCCTTGCCTTCCTATTCCTCAGCCCTAGGTAACTACAAATGAACTTTGCCTCTGTCAGTCCTAGTTCCTTGATTCTGGATTTTCACATGAGCAGAATCATACAGAATGTGGTCTTTGGTGACTGACTTCTCTCCCTTGGCCTAGGTAAGCACATTTTTAAAAAAAAATTTATTTGGTACAGGGTGTCACTATGCACCTCAGACTTGTAGTGATCCTCTTGTCTTCAAGCCTCCCAGTGCTGGGATTACAGGCAGGCACTACCACACTGGACTCAGTTGGGTTGCTGGCTCGCTGTGCCCGGGGGCTGTGCCAGTGTGGCATGTGGTGCCTGGGATTGAACCCTGGTCCCCGTGCTTGCCTAAGCAGGCGCTCAGTCTGCTGAGCTATCTCACCGGCCCTGGTAAGCATGATTTAATCATGCTGCAATGTGTATATGCCATTGCAGATAAATTTTATCTGATCTGGCTAAATCCTTTCTATGACCAAATAATATTCTGGGGTATATCTATACCCCAGTTTTATTTATCTATTTTTCCACCTGTAGATATTTGTGTTGTTTCCACATTTTGGCTCTCGTTTAAAATGCTGTTGTGAACAGCAATTGTACACAGGTTTTTTTTTCATGCAAATATTTTTCTACTTCTAAGGTTATATTTTTGAAATGTTTTTATTTTCTCCTAATAATAAGATGAATGTATTTGTTTATTTTCCTTCCCCTGGCCCTAGAGAAGTCTTGGTTTCCAGATGATGTCTTTATCTCCCTTTACTGTGAACTTGGTTGAAACACTGAATAGTCTGAAGTTCAGAGTTGGAAAGGTTGCCAGTGAGTGTAGTTCAAAACCCTTTTATAGAAGGAAAAACTGAGGCCAAGAGGGTCTACACATGGAGCCAGACTGAATCCAGTGGCTGGAAGTCACAATTTAGGTGCTCTGAATGTTCACATAAACTCTAGGTAAGGCCCCAAGATGCCTTCTTGACTGGCTGGGGGCAAAAGGTCAGGGCTGGGTGACAGATGGCGGCTGCCTGCCCCAGCCCGTTATTCTAACCCTCTCTGACCTGACAATAGCTGGAGAACTCATCATTCTCTTACCAGCTGCCAAGCAAGAGATGCAACTTGTGGCGCCAGCAGCTCTCTAGTTCTTTTCCCCCTGCAGCCACAGGGAGCCAATTGCTTATCTGGGGAGTAATTAAATTAGAAACCAATTCAGAGAATGAAATTTTATCTGATCTGGCCAAACCCATAAACAAGGGGCTGTGATTGGGAGTTCAGGATACATTGTAAACTTGTTTTCAAAAGAATTGTGCTGGCTAAAATACTGTAAGAATTATGCAGGGGCCAAACTGGAGACCCCTAGGGGTTGGGGGTTTTGCGGGGACTGAGGGTACAGTCCTCAGGACTTGGCTGTGTCCTTCTTTCTGAGCTCCATGGAGCCCCTTGAGGTAGCCATGCTTGTCTTGTGGTTGGAATGTTCTCTCTGTTTAGGAAGTCCTTGTACGAGGGCCTCATGGAACCCCTCTACTGGACGTGGTGATACTGAGCTCTCTGCCATACTTTGGTTGCTTGGATTATAGAACAATACAGTAAGGGTGGCTGAAGCTGACGCTGAGAAACCAGAAGGCAAGGTGTTCGCTTTGCCTCCACGCCACTTCCCTACAGGCCAGAGGTGCAGACACGTCCTATGACAGTTACCTTGGCAGCGCAGAACTGGCTCCTTTCTGTTTCTGCAGCTAGAAGGTTCTCGTTTCTTCAGAAGAGGAAATGTGTGTCATTAAAAGTTGTGTCCCCAGGACCTAGGTTATGGGAAAGAGGGGTTGGGGAGTGGGTGGATGGATAGGTGGGTGGAAGAAAGTTAGGCTAGAGTGGGCAGAAGCGTCTTGGAGATTGACACCCCTGACCCACACAGCAAGGACGTCTTTCAGATCATTCACTTTGTTCCCCAGCAGCTTACTTCATTTTATAGTGGCAGGGGAAACTAAGACTTAACTGACTCCCTGGTACTTCAGCTTTTTGTAGGGAGGACAGTTGGAAACGTGGCCCTCTGCTTTCTCTGACTCTTCTGATTCAGGCTCTGTCTGCCCCATTCTGTAAAGAACTCTTTACTAGGAACTGCTGTGCCCCATGCTGCTCCAAGAACTAGAGCAACACAGTCCCAATAAGCATAGCGTCTGTTCTCCTGGGAGACACTGACAGTGGCCACATCACAGCTAATGAGGGACAGAGAGTCCTAAGGACCCATGTGAGAGAGAGCTTGACTGGATGGCGGGGACAGCCTTACCAAGGTGACCTCTTAGCTGATCCTTCAATGAATGGCAAAAGGTGTCATTACTCCAGACTCAGACAGAGGAACAGCCAATGCCAAGACGCCAGGGAGGAACCAGCTGATGGGATTGAGTTTAACTCTGTGTGAAAGAGAAGCTTAGTTTATGGCATTGGGGGGGGGGCATTGGTTCTGTTTTGTTCTACATCCTGTGCAATTCTGCCTTCTTACCACCCTCTTCTGGAAGAACTGTGTGCGGCTGGCTGGCCAGTGGCTGCTGTGGTATCAGTCGATGTGAAGAGCAAAAAGCACAGAAAACCCCAGCACCTCAGTTGTCTCTTGAAGGTTTGGCATCTGAGAAGAAGCTATTTTTGTGTAAGTGCATATTTGAGGGGGTAGGCTTAAGCTGGAGCTGAAAGCACCCTTCCAAAGACAAGACTGAGATACACTGTGAAATCCTAAAGGTAAATGTAGGTCGTTAGCTAGAGTTCGGCCACAATTCCCAGCAGCCTGGTGCTAAGAGAGGGGATGATTTAGAGAGAAACTAGCTGTAAATGAGCCCTACACTGGTCTAGCTCCTCCCTGGAGGAGCATCCTTCTCCTGTCCTGCCCATCCTCAGGACTTAACTTGCTTTGAACCTGCTCAGGCAGAATTCCTGCTCCCTCCCATGCTGACTGCAGAAGTTTTCAGCTCTGGACAGACACCTGGACTGCCCTAGACAACATGTAGTGGGCCAATGGCTATGACACGTTACAGTACTCCATGCACAGAAGACACTCAACCAAGTATTCTTATCATATTTCCAAACATAGAATGTCTCTCTGTCTTCTGTAGACATCCTTGAAGAAGTTTTTCCAATAAATGTTTGTCAGTGGTTGCAGTAATGATATACATTTCTGTTTTATGCTGTTTGTGGTTAATTTTTAAGCTCTAAGACATGACATTTTCCTGTGCATTAGTAAATGGAGAGATAAAAGGAAATAAGTTTTCCTGTGTAGCTTGTTCTAGAATCCTTCCAGATATTCATTCAGCATCTTGTACTGAACTTCCCTGAGGAAGCCTTCCTGATTTTACACCACTGCCGGGAGACCATGCTGACGTGCTAAAAATTTACTGGAAGTCCTCTTAATCTTTTGACACTCATGAATGCTGCCTGATAAGTCTATTTTAACTTTTTATTTCAAAATACTTTAAGACCCAAGAAATTGCAAAACTTAGCCAGGCCTGGTGAGTTCATGAGACCTTATCTCAAAAAGGTGGGTGGCTCGGGTTGAAGTTCAGTGTGCAGGCCCAGGATTCTATCCTCACTACAGGAACAAAAACAAAAAACAAAACAAAACAAAAAATCAGAGAGGAAGTTGCAAAGCTAGCTCAGAGTTTTGTTGATGTTGCTCAGCTTCCCACAATGCCAATCACAGTGATAATGGTTCACATAACCGTAGCCATCAAGGCCAAGAAGTGGGTGCTGGCACATTACCATCAGGCCAGCTATGGACCATATTCTGCTTCCTTTCTAATTTTATTAAATCTAGGGATCCACAGCTCTTTGGAAGCATTTAGAATGTCATAAATTTCAACGTTGTTGTTTATCTTTTAGATTGCTTTTTGGATCCTTTCCAATTGGCAGTCAATTAAAATTAATTCCCACTGAGTCAACAAATACTTGGAAGAACCACGTGGTACACGTTTAACATGTTCTGGGGCTTGTGTGGTGCTTCATGCATTGTCCCTACTGCACATACCAGATATGAGAGATTCTCTAAGCTAAGGAATTCCAGAGAGCGGTGTGGGTTAGTAGAGCATAGGACAGAGAGACCTGGAGCTGTTGGGTTCTGATCACAGAGACCAATATGTACTGGGTAGTTAGTATGATCAAGGCATTACCTATGTAAGTTTCTCTTTTTTTAACTTGTACTCTTTTGATATAGGGTCTTACTATGCAACTTGGGCTCATAGTGATCCTCCTGTCTCAGCCTCCCCACTGCTGGGATTACAGATATGCACCACTATGCCTGAGTACAAGGCACAGCATACCTGGGGACCCAGGGTCAGCATCATATGTGCTACTGGTGATCGAACCTGGGTCCTTGTGCTTGCCAGGCAGGCTTTTAGGCCATTGAACGATCTCCCCAGCCCCGTAAGTTTCATTTAATACTCTCAGCCATCTTTGAGGTGGAAATCATTAACACCCCCATTTTACAGAAGCAAAAATTGAGTTCTGGAGTGTCCATCCTGCCCAGGTTCTTGTAGCACAGTGGTAGTTAGGGCTTACACCCAGGTGGTCTGAGGTCAGAGACTAGTGGGTCCTACTCTGTGGGCTCCATCTCCAGTGTACTTCTGGCTGTGGTTCTCACTGACTGCTCTGTGTTCGGCACTGCTCGCTTGACTTCTCTAGGTGTTCCTGTCTCGCCTGCCAGGGGCATGCTGGAGGAGAACTGTCTCCAGCCTTCCACATCAGTGAAGTTGAGTAGTGGAACTGAATGCTGAAAACACTCAAAAGATGCACTCAAAATTTCTACCCTGTGCCTTTTGGTGCTTGTAAGTTTGGGGAGCATTTTTGTCCTAGCTCTAGTCAGAGGACCTGTGTGTGTGTGTGTGTGTGTGTGTGTGTGTGTGTGTGTATCCGTGCCAAGCCTTCCCACCTGGCCTCATGGTCAGCCTTAACTGTGAGGTACCACAAGGATGGGATGTGAAGACTTTATCTGTGTGTACCTAATTGATTTTGCATTTTCCACCAAGGAAGGTCAAAGTGAAACTTGTTTTTAAGGGTAATTAAACTGTTCAGGCTTGGGTAAGTTATAAAAACTAACAGAGCAGGGCACTAAATAGAAGGGCTTAAATTTTCTTTGGGTTTTGGGCCGAGCAAATCACTTGACTAAGGTAAAGATTTTTGCATTTATAGGGGCTGAATGTGGGTTAAATCTCAGCTCATAAATTTCACCACTGGCCTTGCTTGAGTGCCTGCGATGTGGCCTAGCCTCTGGGGATGAATGTGTAATCACGTCAGTGTGATAAATTAGAGGGTCCCATGCTTTTTAAGTCGTCAGGCAGGGCTGCATTAAAGGAGACACTGTTGGAGATTCGAGTTACGATGATCAACAGGCTCACTCTCCTCCTGGTAGAGAGTGTGGTGTTCCTGGAAGGGTCTTTGCTTACACCAGGGAGGAGCTGAAAGCCAAGGCACAGTGCCATTTCCTGAGTATTTGCTCTTCCGCTGTAACGGACACTTGGTAGACAAAGGGTTCCCTGGATGTTTTCTCTGCCTCATTCTTACCCTGATTCACTCAGAGGCAGTGCCAGGGTCAATATGATCTGCAGGATCCAAAGGCAACATATTAATGGAAGTCCCTTATTAAAAGATGTCATTAAGGATTTTAGAATGGCGACAGCAGAGCATTAAACCAACTGTGGACAGGGTGTGAGGTCAGAGGTTACTGGGTGACCATTGGGTCCATACTCATGGAACTGACTCTGGAGCCTTTTATGATGATGGGCCTGGAATGAGTTGATTTAGAGCACCTGGGGAAGTAGACTGCAAGTGCACTATGGGCAGGGGCCGCAGCAGCCTTTCCTTCGTGATGGAAGTCTGGCAGGGCACCTGGCTGAGTACAAACCTAGGAAACGTTTGCTGAGCTGAATCAGCAGAGCAGAGCTGTTCTGTGCATCTGTCTCTGGGACTTCAGGTGGCTCTCTGGTTCCATGCGTCAGGAATCAGAGTCTACCTCTGGGTGTTCTGAAAGAACAGGAGCAAGGCAAAATTCCCTAATGGTATTCACTGTCCTGACTACTTTGAGAAGACAAGAAAACTTGAATATAAAATCCTTCCCCCTGCCACCCCCCTCCCCCCAGCTAGTGGTTTTTCACTACAAAATGGAAAAGGCCAACAAACAGCAATTCCCTAGTGCAGTGAATGGCCAAGGTGTCTGACGGCTTTGTGCCTCAGGCCCAGAAAGGAAACTCCTCTCCTCTTGGCTTTCATCTCTGCTATTTTCTGCTTGGGTTCTGCCCTTCTTCACTAAATGGAAAGCTCAAGGAGAGACCCTATGAATTTCAGGACCCGCTGCAGGTCACCTTTGTCACTTCTGAATAACAAAGGATGCCAACTCATAACATTGGTGCCGGGATGTCTTGGAGAGGAAGCCAAGTCCAGCGCCGGCACCCTGCCCCTTGGAGCGAATGCTGCAGGCTGGGAAGGAGCCCATGGTCTTTTGTGTTGAGTCTTTGTTCTCCTCCAGCATGCCCAGTTCAGACTTGTCCAAGCCCAGTGGGTGCCTTTTTCCTCTCTGAAGCCAGGAGAAGGTGAGAGTAGCATCCAGGGCTGGCTGCCAAAGAGGGGGCTCCCAGCCAAGGACAGCCCAGGCTTCTCAGGATTTGAATAGGAGCTGGGCTCTTGAATGGGGATTAAAGTTATCTTTATACCCGGGAGCAGTGGGGGCGGTTGGTGCAATGCTCAGAGCCAATAGGTAGGGCAGCGTGGGGGAGGGAAACGTATCCTTGCTAGGATTTCCTCCTTTTATCCTGGGTTTGTATGAGACCGGGACATGTGAGCTCGAAGCAAGCCAGGACACCGCACTCTCCCATTGTCACAAGCTGATGAGTCTAAGTGGGCTGGGAGAAAGACAGAAACTGTCTTCTTTGCCTTTTGGCTATGGAGAGAAAGCAGGGCAGGAAGGCCACTGTGCCGGGGTCCTGTGAAGGGAAGTTGTGCCTGGGCTGAGTAGAATCAGATCTCCCCAGTCCAGGGAAGACTCACCCAGTACTTACCTTATTCAGTCAGTAGCAAATAGAACACTTACATGTTCAAGCCAAAGCTCATTTTATTTACTTTCCTTGTTTAAACCTCTACACTCATTGTTTTTGTTTTTCGAAGGATACTTTTATTTCCTGATATGAAAGTCTAAGACAGGTTAAGTAGTTGGCCAGCTGTGGAAATCAAACCAGTTTCAGGGAACAAGGACTCTGGCACATTCTGAACCTTAACAGAGGAACCACAGGTCCAAGTACTTCACTGGGGTAGGGGGAACCCCTGCCTGATAATCCTGTGAATAGCACGCTGGCTTACACATCTTGAATAGTTGGCTTAAGACTATGAGGGAAATCTTGTAACACAAATAGAAAACGAAAAGAAAGCGAATAAGAGAAACAGGAAAAGATGTGTGTTTAGACCATCTCTCCCCTCTCCAAAATACCATTGACTCCACAGAGGCGGGGATACCATCTGTGGTGTCTACCCATGGTGTCCCCGGCACCTGGTGGGGCCTTGTAAGGAACAGGTGGTTCAGGAACAAGATTTCTGTTAGCTGATGTTCTTGGACAATGACCTCACATAGAAGAAATTGGGAGAGCAGGGGAAGGACATGTTGTCATGCCGGAGACTTTGTGCTCTCTGCTTTGCATGGTTTGTAGTCTCTCTAGTCCCCAGAGGCCACGTGACACCTGTTTCTGGAGGCTCAGACAGGTTAGATAACTTGCCCAGGTCTACATGGCTACCAGTCGCTGGGCTGATGTTTGATTTGAAGACTTGTCCCAGTGGCTGTGTTCAGTTCTTCTTGTGCAACAGGTGATGTGTGTGTGTGTGTGTGTGTGTGTCAGAGAGAGAGAGAGAGAGAGAGAGAGAAAGAGAGAGAGAGAGGATGACTATGGACAGCCAGGTGTTGGGAATGCTTTGGCAACCCCACTGTGAACCCTAAACCACAAAGGACATGGATAGGAAACTTGGCATTGACTGTGGGAGGCAGGAGTGTGTGACTTGCCCAACTTGTGCCCTTTCAGAGCTTAGAGCCTAGGGGATGAACCATGTGGCTGCACTTAGTCTAGTGATCACTGACCTTAGTCTAGTGATCAGTGACCCGTACCACAAGGTGAGGCGGGGTGGGATGTTGTGCCTGTGCAGGGTGTGGTGGAGGGTACAAAGTGACTTTGGAGTTCCATGCAATGATTGAGGGAGCCAGGAGAGGGTGAAGCAAGGAAGTTCTTAGCCCAGAGGGCAAGAAGAGGAGAGCCTGGAAGGCCTTCTTGACCTGCAGAGCCTCCAGATGGGTAAAATGTTGTTCACAGGCGGAGGTTACCCAAGGCCCAGCGAGACCCCTGGACCTGTGGCTCCTCTGTGGAAGTTTAGCATGTACTGGCATCCTTGCTTCTGGAGATCCAATTGATTTCCACAGCTGGCCAATTTCCCCAAAGAACTTTATCCACACAGCCCTCCTCTGCCTGCCCCCAGCATTTCCCCCTGCAGTCCAAGTGTTGAAAGTTGCTTGGTGTCTTGAGGTCAGCTTCCTCAGATTGCATTTAAAGGTCCAGAGATTTCTTGTTTTTCTTTGTCTATGGAGAGATTTGAGAGATTCTTTGGAAATAATATGGGAGATGAGACATTTTTATGGAAAAAGTGTGAGGACTGAAGTTCTTCCCTGTCCTGCAGACACTGGCTCTGTAGAGTGATAGAAGCACCCTGGGACAAAATCTCAAGTCACCTCTGGGTGTACAGCAGGATGTTTCAGCTTGTGGTTTGCACACACACACACACACACTTCTACCATAAGAAAGCCTTCTGTAGACAATGTATGGGTGCCATCTCTCTTAAAGCCCTACCTTGGATCTTTGCCTTGCTCTTGTATGCCTGGCCTGCAGGTGGCTGCTAAGAAGTCCACTTGGAATTCACCCAGAGGAGCAACTAAAGACCCTGAAAACCCATCAGATTTAGCAGTTAGAGATCACTTGCTTTCTGGCATTGGCAAGTTGGACCACAAAATAAACCCTGAGTGGTTATAAGCTATGTTGACTGTTTTCAAATGTGGGGACAGAGGAAGCTTTGGTCTGGTATCCCTGACAGGACATGGGCATTGTTTTTATGGGAGAACATTCATCTTCCGGGTCGAAGTGCAAAGTCCAGGTGATTCATGGAGTATGGTCGACTGTGTAGGCTCATTTTCTAATGTGAAATCGGCTATAGACCTTTCACTTCTCCCTTAGTTCTTCATAGGACAGAAACAACGCACTCATCAAACTTTCATAGCTTTTAAAAATCATTTTTAAATTAGAGTCTAACAGTCATAAAGAGCACCTATCATAAGTTTATTCTTGGTGGGTCAGGTGTACAGACAGCACTCCAGAAGCCCCAGGCCAGTGCAGGTCTTGAATTGCTTCTCCATCTTTGTCCAAGGGAAACCTCTCTCCTGACCTCCACTGCCTAGATTGTTCTGCCTTGTTTTTGGATTTTTGTGAATGGAGCTGTGTGTTTATGTTCTCCTTTGTATCTGATTTCTTTTGTTCCACACTTCCCTGGTGTTGCTCATTCCTCTTCATAGCTAGATTGCATTTATCCATTCTATTCTGTGTGCACATCATGTGACTTCCAGGTTGGAGCGTTACAGATAGAACCAGGGGATGTTCCAGCTCTTATCTTTGGAGGAGTGCAGGGTGGGTTTCTGATGGGCACATGCCCAAGAGTAGATGGCTGGTGTGGGTACCATCCAAGTGATCTACAACTGTACAGTCCCCACTGGCAGTGGGAGACTCTCCTGAAAGGTCAACAAGAGCCTGGTAAAACAGAAGGTGAGATGGACTTCCTTTCATTTCATGCTCTATTTTCTCAAAAGAAAAGACCCTGGGGATAATCACTGCATGGAGGAATTGAAGAAAGAGTGGAGGGAAGTTCCCATGGTTCCCCAGAAATGTACCCGATTCTTCTGGATTCCAACACTCTATCTCTATGACCACCTGGAAACCAGTGTTTATCTGCAGATAGGTTCTGTGTCAAAACCAAGCCGTCCTGTAACTTCTCTTCTGAGCAGCTCCTGCTTTTTCCCCCACCCTAGAATGACCTTCTTCTGCCCTCAGGGCTCCCTTGTGTGACTGAAAAGAGGTGGGTGGAATACTCAGTACCCTTCTTGTCCGCAAGCTGAGCACAGGTGTGTGGGACAGGAAATTGGAGGAGGAGCACCGTGCACTGCTCCACGTGGTATTATGGTTGCCTGCCCCAGCCCTGCCTGAGAAGGTTCAGCAGATCTCAGTGAGCGCCTGAGGTGAGACTTAGATCCATTTTAGGAAGCTGGCTTCACAGAGCCTGCTAGGAGGCTGGCAGGGAGGAGTGTGAGGAGGTGGGAACAGATCTCACCTGCCTCAGGGGCTTCGTCTGGCCCTAGCAGCCCAGGGTAGCAGGACCTCCTGAGGTCTCCCAGGACAACACCAATCTCACAAAGCCCATGAGCACGTGAAACGTAACTGTACAAGGAAGTGAAATTCAATGTTTTGTTTCACTCTAACTAATTTGCATTTAAAAAACGGATTTTCAGTTCAGTGACTGGAAGACTTAAGTGTCTGGAGCAACGTGGGTATGTAACTTCTATTTGTGTGTTTTGTGAACTTTAAATACAGAACAGGGACTTCTGTTGAAAAGTTAGGATTTAAGCTGAGATGTTCATAAATCTTTAAAAAAAAACCATAAAATTTCATGGAAAACTTTGTGACTTATGACTAAAACTTTTATTAATTTCTATTCATTAATATCTTTCATTCTGGATCCGTGTTGAAATGATAATATTTGGATTTACTGGGATGAATAAAATATGCAAATTAACTTGTGGAATGTTTGAACCCAAGTATGTGGCTCACATTCTGTTTCTGCTGGACCGCTCTGATCCAAGGATTCTTCCTTTGATGGTGGAAGTCCAGCGGGGAATGGGAGGGCATGATGGGAAGCCTCTTCCCATGATTTTGCTTTCCTGGGAGTAGGATTTGGTTCTGGCTACCTGAGGTCCCTGTGGACGGCCTCCACTGTTGACTGACAGGCCCCTTGGGCTCTGTTTAGCCTGTCTCAGTCCTGCCTGTTGAATGCCTTGTCCCAAGAGGGAATGTCCTAGAAGCCAGGCCCCTGTGCTTCCTGCTTCTCAGCCTCTTTAGCATCTTTAAGAATGAGTATCTTTTCAGAACTCCAAGCGAGGAAGAGGGTACATGAATTAGAGTCTCCTAATTATACCTTCAGCAGCAGTCAGAGTGTGAACTCCGGTTTTAAATTCAAATTTAATTTAATTTAATTTTCAACTCCGGTGGGTTAGAGAGAAACTCTGAATTCTAAACAAAAGAAAAATGGCCCTCAAACATAAATAGAGTTTCATTTCCACTCCCCTTCCCAAGACCCCATTCGAGAGCCCTGATGGTGTCCACAGTGGCACAGCGTCGTGTTCTCTGCCCATCTTCATTTCTGCCTTCTGAATTTTTCTCTTGTTTCTGGGAGAGCAGTGGGGGTCTCCTGAAAGGTGTCCTGTGGAGGCTGTGGCGGGCATGGACTTGTGAGCCAGCACGCTGGCACATCTGCAGATTCTGGCATTCAGCGCGTGGCCCACCTGGCACGTCGTGTTCATTGGGTTCTGAACACCTCCCCACTATTCTGCAATGTGGGCAGGATTTACTTGAAGCCTGCTGTCTATCCAAGGGTTGCATGTGGCCCTCAGGATAGGGAGAATGACCTCCAACAGGTGGTCACTTGCATTTTTCTTGTGAGACATTTCCATGGACAGAGGCGTGGGACTGTTAGGAACCTCAGATGCACACTGTGCTTTAGTTTGAAACCCACAATGCAAATATTTTTTCTCCCAGAAATTGTTTTCTTGGACACAATATAGCTCATTTATTGCAAAGAGAAGTGTTCGGATTTGCACAGGGTTTTTCTATACAAAGTGCTTACTCAACTGTCTTGCATCATTACTATATCATTAAGCATGCCGCCCTACATCGTTATTTTCATGTACCTCTGGGAAGCAGGTGTGAACTGTTGTCCAAAGGCCTTAACTAAAGAGGACACAGCTGGATCTTAGATTTTGTGGGTGACACCCACTCCAGGTGACCTCTTTATCTTTATTATAGTTCACATTTAATGCAACCTAAGTACACAATCTTGTTTGGACAGGCCTGTGGGGACAGGAAATACTGAAGTCAGGTAGCGAGAGAAATTTGGCTCTCTTCTTAGAAGGACTGGAATCTGCTCTGGCAGGGTCAAGCTGGCTATCTATGGAGGTCAGGTCTCCAGTTGGCCTCTGGGTCCACATGTTCCTCAGTAGGAGCTTGTGGAGGAGCAGTGGTCTTGGCTTGGGGATCCTCTGTTCTGCTTCCCCTCAAATTTCTTCAAGCTAAAGACATAAAGTTGGACTCCCTTGCCCGAGCCACAGGTCTTACTTGCTGCTCTGCTTGCTCATGTGTCTCTTCTGTATCATCCTTTGCTGCTCACTAACCTCAGTGTGGACCTCACAGCATGGGGTAGGAGCACCTGACACTTGCCAGAGACCTGACCTCCCCTTCCCAAGACCGGGGCCAGCCCTGATGGTGTCTGCAGTGGTACAGCATCATGTTCTCTGCCCACCGTCATCCATACTGTCCTGACAGTAAGGGAGGGAGCCCTGAAAACATCAGCGACTAACACAAATGCTGCTGAACTCTTGTGTATCCTGGTCATATGGTGTTATCACACTGCAGAGCCTGCAGAATTCAGTTGAACCTTGACTTTTTCTGTACTAAGGAAGTTACAGGATGTGGGGACTCAATGGGATACTGGGTCATGGTAGAGACTCACCAGTTCCTTCGGAAGGGCTCCGAGGAAGTGAGGCTGACTGCTATGGGTGTTCTTGCAGTGACAAGGAGCTGGCCTCATGGCTGAGCAGCCAAGCGCTCACCTTGCCTGGTCTTGTCCCACTGGTGCCTGCCACAAACAATCCAGAGAGATGAGCTCAGGCGTGTTCTGACAATTCCTTCCTGGCTTGGATTATCTCCTTGCAATACTTCCTTTGTGCTCTCTTAGGTTCAAAATACTGTAAGACTGAACATTCTGAAATAGAAAAGAGATCATGGTTTTACTGTTTGAATTTGTGTTTCTTATTAAAATTGAATATTTTGCAGTTATTCACCAAACAAGGTGCCCCTTTTATTTTTTCGTCCTGTATATGAGAGCTGCGATATTAAGGCAGGTGATGAAAGAATTTTTTATGCGAACATAGTGATGCTTTTCACAACTGACTTAGAATACATTAAAATGCATGTGTTTTGATCTTCTTTTTCTGAATTAGAATATGAAAGATCAGCTATTGCAACAGACAGTGAAGTAATCCATTGCTGAGGCATTACAGAGAGCCAGGCTTCTTGAAGAGCTCCGAATGACATAGACCAGGTCAAATCAGAGACATAGATCTCATGTCAGTAGCTTTAAACCAAAGAGCAGGTGCCCTCGGAGTAACGGTGACAGTAGTGGTTATCATAATGGAGACAGCTACCAACTATTCTGACAATTTTGGATGCTAGACTTCTTGCTCAACCTTTTCCATGGAGTGGCTCAGTTCTCTCTGGTCCACTGGATTAAGCTTATCGTTGTCATCCCATATTATGAAGAACTGAGGTGGGCTTAGTAAGAGGCTCAGGTATCCAGATGGCTCCTGACCTTGTAACCACCGCTTTGCCCATGTGCTCATTATGTACAACCACTCTGACAGAGGAAGGGGCTTCAGCCTCCCCTGCCTCTACCTCAGCCTTCCAGAGGAAGTGAGAATTTGAGTTGGCTCTACCTAGAATGACCCATATGCTTATTTTTTGCTTCAGTTATTTCGTTAATTGAGGCAAAGTTTTTGGGAGTTTTGACATTAAGCACCATAATAATTGCCTCAATGCATCATTGTCACTTTATATGCTTAGACATAACCTTTAATGAAATTTGAAAACCCAACTGTTTTGGGGGGGGGGGAATCCTATTAACTTCAACTCCTAACTTTGTTTCCCAAAGTACTTGATGGGGTAGGCTTTGAGTTATATGTTTAATCACCCGATGTATAAAATTCCCCAACTGCTCTGTTTCTATGACTTACAAGTCAGCCCTGGTTTTGGGCAAATTGCCTGACCCTGCTGTTTGTCTGGAAAATGAGGGCTTTAAATGAGGCGGTCTCTCAGGAGCCTCCATCTGGCCCTTAAGCATCCTCCATGCTCACCTGGATTGCAGGCCTTAGGGAACAGCACAAAAGTGAGCCCTTCTTTACCTTTTCAAGGACTAGCACTGATTACTAAGCCCATTGGTCTGAATAAGCCTGAACCATGCCTACTATTTCAATGACTAATGTGCATGTAAATTGTTGGCCAGAAAATATCCAACCAATAAAGATAGTATCTAAGGGCTTTGAGTTACCTCTGAAATGTTTCTAATCTTCTCCATCTGGTCCCCAAAGATAATTTTAAGGGTGTTTTTGAAGAATGCTGTTTGTAGATATCCTGAGATATCAGGTGTATCTTCATGAGTGTGTGGGATGGGAGTTTGGGGGTGCTGTTGTCTCCTGGGTCTGGGGGCTATAGGCCCAGTGGTGCTCTGAGAAGTCCAGCCAGGCGCTCTGGTCTGTGCAGCTATTTCCCCACTCCAGCTGCAAAATCCCTTGAGGGTAGCTCAGACCCTAATGGGATGGGGACTGAGGGACCCTGGAAGAGAAGGCTGAGCCTACAGTGCACCTTGGCACTGTCTTCCAGTCACCCAAATGCCCTGCATGGTCTCAGAAGTCTGGGGCTGAGCTGGGGCTCAGTTCGTAGGGGAGCCAGAGGGCCACAGGGCAGCAGAGTGGAGAATGAGCTGTCACTTTAGCTGGAACCCATCCCTGTAGCAGAGAGGTGCTTGGCAGCTCAGGTGGGGTGCTCCTCCCCAAGACAAAATGTCTCCATCTCTTTTTAAAATTGTAAGCTGAACACTTTTTGGCCATTCCTGTCGGAAAAAGTCTTTAGGATATTTTTTATGATCATTCATTTTTGTTCAGGGTTTTAGGTGTGAAAAGTTCAGACAGAAGAAACTACATAACAGTCCCATGATGTCAATTGTAGTACATCAGATGATTAAAAAAAAGTCTGTCTACCAGCATTGAAAGCAAAGATAATTTGAAATCACTTCGTAGCAGCTTACGCTTGTTTCTTTTACTATTTTTTTAAAGAGGTGTGGGACAGGCCCAGAAACAGATACAGAAACGGGGGTAGAACCTGACCTGGCTGCAGTAGAGACAGCCCTGGCATGGAGTCACAGCCCTGCCAGTGGTTGCTAAGGAGTCTGAGGAACAGCAGCCTCTTTCTCCCCTTTGTCCCGCCCTCTGCCCTGCTGGGATGGAGCTGGTGGATACAAAAGCTTTCCAGTTCTAGCATTCTTTAATGTGGTGGTAAGTTATGGAGCCCCCAAAATTTGCCCCCATAACCAGAAGTCTCTTGAATTAAGTCAGTGAAGGAGCTCGTTAAGTGGTGTGGTATTTAACTTTTCTGTAGTTTAGAAGGTGGAAAGGTAGCCGAGATGCCCAGAAGAAAAAAAAGAAAGAGAAGAGAGGGAAGGTTAACTTAGGCTTTTAGCTGACTAAATACTTGATGTCTTAGTTGCTTTTCTTGTTGCTGAGAGCAAATACCCAGAATACACAAATTAAAGGAGGAAAGGTTTGTTCTGCTCGCAGTTTGTAGAGGTTTCAGTCTGTAATTGGCTGGCTTCTAGGCAGGGAGAGCATCGGAGAGGAGAAGCAGTTCATAGCAGGCAGAAGACAACAAAAGCAAGCAAGCACAGGACCTTAGCAGTGTGTTGTCTTTGTCCTTTAGAGTCTGTCTAGGCTAGGGGGTTAGAGGAACACCAAAGCACTCAGTGGGCTGATTTTGTAATCACACACCTCAGTCTGAGCACTGCACCATGAATCAGTTACACGCCCATAGTATCCGAGGGCTTTGTGCTTCCTCTGAACCAGGTCAGGCCACCTCTGTAAGAGCCTCATGTATGACTGCGTGAGGCTTTGGGGGGGCATCAAGACACAAGCTGTAACATTTGATATTTTTGAAATACTTCTAGATTTCTTTTATGGAGAAGAAAGGAACATGATCCACAGAGAGGAGGGATTTCCCCCCTTCTTTTTGTCCTGTTTCAGTGCCTGAGAGTTTGAAGTGTGTTGTGAATTAATGGTGTCATCCTGATTCCCTGAGAAGTTTGTCTGAAAGGGATATAAGAAGTAGAAATAGGGTAAAGCAAAACAAAACTACTCACAGGTAAGAATCATGTAATTTACTAAGATATGCCAGTTTGGTCTTTTTAAAAATGTATTTGGTTGTTGCAGGGTCTCACTACACAGCTTGGACTTGTGGTGATCCTCCTGCTTTCAGCCTCCCCAGGGGTGCTGCCGTGCCGACTCTGTCTGGCTCAGCTTGCCCTGCTGGGGATTGAACTGTGGTCCCTGCACTTGCCTAAGCTTGCCTACACAGGTGCTTCATTCCGCTGAGCTATCTTGCCGGCCCCCATTTTGGTGTTTTCTTGAGTGTAATAGCTAATTTGGAAAAGGCAGGGAGGTGTGCCTGAGGTTGACAGAAATAAGCCGCTTTGCGGAGCCCTGAGCCCCCATGTATCTGTGCCAGCAGAACAAGATAAGGAAGGGTGCAGTTTTCTGTTGGGAATTAGAAACCTTCAAGCCACTTATACCAGAGCCATTGTGCTAGACATCCCAAGGCAGAGACTGGTGACAGCACCTGGCCAGGAAGACACCAAGAAATGGGTCTTCAGTGATGTGAGAGTCTCCCTAAGAGGTTGGATTTAAAAACCTGTAGAATTTTAGATTTTGTTTTTTTTATGTTTATTAAGCCAAGATTTTATTTTTTTAAATTATGTATGATTAGTACATGCTTACAATACATAATGGTTATATTC
>PVKN010001595.1:0-50112 GCA_004027915.1 Capromys pilorides
AAAATAAAGTAAATCACTCATTCATTAATTGATTCATTTTTTTATTTGGTACAGGGCCTCAGACTCATAGTGATCCTCCTGTCTCAGCCTCCCCAGCGCTGGGTGTGGACCACCACTCCTGCTTTTGGTGGCCAGTATGGCATGTGGTACTGGGGATCAAACCCAGGTCCTTGGTCTTTCCAGGCAGGCGCTTAGACCCCAAGCTATCTCCCCTGTCCCCTATTTCAAATTTTTTTTTTTTAAATTATAAATAGAAGCTGAGGATGTAGTTCAATGTGGACTCTTGAGTACCACCAAGAGTATACAGTAATAAAGGATTAGGGCTTTGTGATTCAAATTATATTTACATTATGCTATTTTTCTTCCTGTGCTGTGCCACTACCCAGTGTTCAACCCCTTGAAACAGTGCTCTTCTTAGCCTGTTTTATCTTTTTGGTTTTGAACTCTAGTCCTGCCTCCACAAACCCTTCCCTGCAAGTGAAGGGACTATAGGCATGTTCTGCTACACCTGGCTGGCTTGGTTGCTGCCTTCTCTTCCTTTTCCTCCTC
Source organism: Capromys pilorides (assembly GCA_004027915.1). Taxonomy (NCBI): domain Eukaryota; kingdom Metazoa; phylum Chordata; class Mammalia; order Rodentia; family Capromyidae; genus Capromys; species Capromys pilorides. The sequence continues at coordinate 550 of PVKN010001595.1, forward strand.
TTCTCCCCTCTTCTTTCTTCTTTCCTCTTCTCCTCCCTCCCCATCCCTTCTTCCTTCCTCCTTTCTCTTCGCCTTTTACTCCTTTTTTTGAACTCAAAAAGCAGTTCTCTTGGCTCAGCCTCCCACGTATTGAGATTACAGGCATGCACCACTACTCTTGGCTGTTCTATAATCTTTGAAGAGGCGACATTAATAATCTGCTGTGTCATGAAGTCTCAACCATAGCATGAATATCACCTGGTACTTAGAACCAAGGAATTCATATGCTAGAATGTGCGGCAGTTTTTTTGCACACTCAAGTTTTTTTTTGAGTTAACCTGAGTATAGAGGGTGGTATATTTTTTTTCCAAGTATGCTTGCAATCTATTTCAGTCATCCATTTTCACCAAAACTTTGGTCATGGGCTGTTTTCTCCCCATTTTAGATGAGAAACCCAGTTGATAGTCCATGCCATACACTTCCTGAGTTAATGTTGTCAGCCTTTGGCCTAGCATACAAGTTTAATGATACCTTATTTTTATTTCTTAGTTGAGTAGTTAGCAGCTATCTGTGTCACAGGTTGTTGGGCCTACCTGATGGTACAGTGTACAGTACTACAAAAATAGGGAGAGGAGAAAAGTAGTGTGATTCGGTGCTAGGGTTGGGTATTGGGCAAGTGCTGTACCACAGAATCACAGCCCAGTTCACAGAATTTATTTTTTTTTTTTTAACGGCCCGCTCAGCCTGCCCTGGGGGTGGGGCTGGCACAGCATGTGGTGCTGGGGATTGAACCGTGGTCCCTGCCTTGCCTAAGCTTTCCTAAGCAAGTGCTTTAGACCACTGAACCATCTTGGTGGCCTCTAGTTCACAGGGTTCTTGAGAGGTGTGTATTTGCCACCTCTTTCTTGGATTTTCAACCCTATGTTAGCAAAAGGCTGAATCAGTAGTTTCTAGCTGATGTGCTTTGCCTGGGAATTGACCTAACAATGTGTTACTTCTAACTTTCTTTATATCAGGAAAGGAATGGTGCTAAAGCTGTGGAAGTTCTAAGGGATGGGGACGCTGTTCTTACTTGGAATCAGTGTCCTTGATTCTACTTTGGGTACCCTTAATCTAATCATACACTGGTTTCACTTTGCTTTCTCTTACTTTCCCTTTACCCTAGCAGATAGATATTCTCTGATGCTGTCTCAGGCCTTTTGCTTAAAGGGGCACTCGTATGCATCTGCTTCTTGAGTTTCTGTCTGTCTCCCAGTGTCGTTTGAACTCTGTGACTTTATTATTCTAGAAATCACAGTACTGCTGTATAGAGACATGCTCACAAATTTGTTTTCCAAATCACACCGCAGCCCAAGAGTTTCCATGACTTCTCCCTTGCTTACCCCTGGGTGAGTTAATCTTAGAAGCTAATTTATGAAAAAACATCCAGATTTTTATGTTTTTCCATTTTATTTCATTAGATTATTGCCAAATATCCTTTTTTTGAAACTTTTTTTTTTTTTTAATGTATTAAGTACAGGGTCTACAGGGTCTCATTGTACAAATCGGACTTGTAGTGATCCTTCCTGTTTTTCAGCCTCCCAAGTGCTGGGATCACAGGCTTGTGCCACCACTCCCAGTCTCAGTCTCCCCTGAGCACCCTGGGGGTGGGGCTAGCAAGGTGGCCGGGGATCTCCATGTCTGCCCACATAGGAGCTTTAATCTGCTGAGCTGTCTGGCAGCCCTCCAGATAGCTTTTAAGAGGCAAATCTGATCAATCTTTTGTTTGCAGATCTTGAAATAAAGTCTTATTTTTTATTATTATTTTTCTTTTTTTTTTTTGGTAGTAGTATTAGGGATTGAACTCAAGGCCTCTTATACCCTAGGTAAGCACTCTACACTGAACTATATTCTCAGCCCTCCCCTTTTTATTTTTATTAGCTACTTACTTTTTTGTTTGGTTGTTTGTTGTTGTTGTATTTTGTCTTTTCTTTGATACCAGGGATCCAACTCAGGACCTTGTGCTTGCCAAGCAGACGCTTATATCCCTGAGCTATCTCTCCAGCCCTGTTTTTTGTCTTTTGAGTCAGTTTCACTATGAAGTTCAGGCTGGCATTGAACTAACACACTCACACACTCTCTGTCTCTCTCTCTCTCTTCTGCCTATTTATATTTTTGTATTTAGTATAGGGTCTATAATAGGGTCTCACTACATACATGTACTTCTATATCAAATTGTGGGACTTGTAGTGATCCACCTGTGTTCACCCTCCCAAGAGCTGGGATTCTGGGCACGTGTCACCACACCAGTCTCAGTCACTGTCTCAGTATGTCCCGCAGGCAGGGCTGGCACAACACTTGGCATATGGAGATTGAATCCTAGCTGCTGCACTCTGCCTAAGCAGGCTCTGTAGTCTGCTGAGCTATTTGGCTGGCCTTCAACTCTTATTTGTAATGTAGGCTGGCCTCAAACTCAGCCATCCTCCTTCCTCAGCCTTTTGAATTCTGGGGTTACAGGCATATACCACCATGCTTGGCACCTCTGTAGTATTTTCTCCCGTTCCCCCATGATTTCCTGTTCTGCTCTTTCCACCTTCTGCCCTTTTAAGGTTTATCTCCTCTCCCCTCTTTTCTTTTATCATTCATGGCCCCTGGTGTCCATTTCCCCAGGCCATGTGGCACTTTTCCCAGCCACCTGCCCATTCAGCTTGAGTCCCAGCACATATCTCTCCTCTTCCAGATAAAGGACAGCCATGGTAGTCACAGCTCCCAGAATGTGGATATGTGTGGGATCTGTGGGCGTTGCAGTTGTGTCCCTCTGCTCATTCAGTGCCATTGTCCCCAGAGCAGGGATTGCTCAGTCTGTTACACAGCCTTGGACACATAGGGTCTGGCACCATAGTAAGAACTTGAAGAAAGTTTTTTTTGTTTCGTTTTGGTGATTGGAGATGATTGCAGGTGTAAGATCTCCAGGTATTTCCTCCAAACCAGAGAAGAAGGCTTGAAATCTTCAAGAGCAGATTGTTGGCTGGTAGCTTTAGGATCTAACATTACATCCCACATTACAGAATGCCTGCTTTTACCCGGTGAAAATTCACACAGCATAGATGACACTCTGTCTTGTTCTCACAGGAGAACAACCAGTAAGTAACTCAGGCCTGTTTTCTGGCCCTTCTCATTCTCATACGTGTCTGTTCCCATTTTTTCACAGCCCACTATGTGAGCTGCAGTTGGTGGTTAGGTTCAGAGTGTAGCCTGCCTGAGAAGTGGGTGGATTGAACATTTTCTGTTTGTATTAGGGCAAAGGGAAATCAACAGATATGAAAAAGGAAAGAATGATAAAAAGAACTCTTTTTCCTATTACTGAGTATTGAACCTGGACCTTTCACATTGAGCTCCTTCCTCAGTCCTTTTTTATTTGTATTTAGAGGAGGGATGTCTCAGAGTTGCCAAATTGCCCAGGATAGGCTTGAACTTGTAGTCTTTCTACCTCAGCTTCTCAGAATGCTGACATTATAGGCATGCACCAACTCAACCAGCTTAGAAATGGTTATTAAACAGACGTAATAGTCTTGCTTGCCAGTGTGTTCAGGTGTCAGATACTGAGTGAAGCTAACGTATATCTAGGCATTGCCATAAGGATATATGTGAACTGGATTGTGATGTTCATCAGAATTCCACAGCTAGAAGACCTGGAAGCTGGTTCCCCGGGAATCTTATTGTGCTTGTTCTGCATGTTCTACTCTTTCCCTGCTTGTCATTTTGAGTACAGTGTGGCTTGGCTTTGCTGCCATCCCTTCCATCCTGTCTAATGGTATGCAGTTTACATACTGTAAAAGATACATATTTGGTGTGGTCCTGCAGATTGAACCCAGGACCTTGTGCATGCAGGGCAAGAACTCTACCACTGAGCCACATCCCCAGCCCAAAGATACGCTTTTAAGTGCACAGTTCGGTGGTTTTCAGGTAGATTCACATAGTTCTTTAACCATTAGCATTAGTTCTAGGACATTTGCATCACCCTGAAAAGAAACACTGTGCCTGTTAGCAATCATTTCCCTCTTCTTGGCCCCATTCTTAGGCAACTGCTAGTGTTCTTTGTATACATTCCCCTATTTTTGACATTGCATTTAAATGAAGTCATGCAGTATGTTCTAGTTGCTTTGTAATTGCTTCTGCTGCTAGAAGCGTAAACGTGAAGAGTTGGGTTCATGCCATACCTTTCTCCTAACACTTTCGCCACCATCTCTTCAGTCTCCCAGGAGGACAGGGATGCTGTAACTATGTCTCCAGGGGACTGCAGAGTTCACTGGTTCTTGCATGGCATAGTGAATGTTCATAGTTGGCTGTGCTGGTACATACGTGTAATCCTAATGCTCTGGGAGATTGAGGCAGGAGGATCACAAGTTCAAGCACAATCTGGGTGACTTGGTGAGCCCTTGTCTCAAAATATAAAAGGATCAGGGTGTTATGGTTCACATACTTGGGAGGCTGAAGCAGAGACTGCCACAATGAGTTCAAGTCCAGCCTGAGAGATACAGTAAGTTTAAGGTTAGTCTTTACTACAAAACAAGAGCCTGTCTCAATAGATGGATGGATGGATGGATGGATGGATGGATGGATGGATGGATGGATGGACGGACGGACAGACGGACAGGCAGGCAGGCGGGCCGGCTGGCTGGCTTTATACTCAGTAACTCAGTATAAAGGCCTTGAATTCAGTCTCAGGATTGGAAAAAATAAATGAATGAACAAACTACTCACCGTACGTAGCATTCTTCCAGGTGAGGGGGCAGGCATAAATCTGAGAACATATTCAGTGATGAACAGAATGAATTAGTGATTCAAGACCCTTGGCATATCACACCAAGTGCTGTCTACAGGGGCTTTTTAGTCAGGGGTCACTTTGAACCCTAAGGACAATATGCACACTGGAGCCATGTGGAGAGGAAAAAAAGAACCATAACAGCAGGTGAGGAAGTAAGTGACTTTTTGATGTGTATACAGGCAGATCAAGGGCTGTTAGTTTCTCTGTTTCCTGTCTCTGACATTCTCACCTTCATTTTGAACTGCTTTTTTGAGGACGAGGGTTGAGAAGATGAGTTCAGACTGACTTTGAGCTTGCTTATGTAGCCCAGGCTGTCCTTGAACTGATCCTTCTACTTTAGCCTCTTTAGTACTCGGATAATAGGCATGTGCCTAGCTGAACGCCTGTTTCAATGAGCTCCAAGGAAAGTCCCATGTCTTCCCCCCCCCCCCCCCCTAGTACCAGGGATCGAATTCAGGACCTCGTGCTTGCCAGGCAGGAGCTTAAGACACTGAGCTATCTCCCTGGCCTTTGCTCCATGTTCTTACCCCCAATATATAGCATGTATAATGGTGTTGGCCAACCAAGTGCATGCTGGTAGAAGAAGTCAGTGGGCTCCAGCTGCATGATTTCTCTATGGGACTTAACTCTGCTCAAGAATTTGCTGCATTTGGCAGTGCATCTTGGCCCTCATCCCTGACTCCCCAGTCAAATATAGTAGAAATTACTTTAAAGACATAAGAGCTTAAATTTTGTGTTTAGGATTAGATTGAATATGGTTAACGTGGTACAAAACAGTTTCTGTTAAAATTGCTTGATGTTCTGTTTTAAGACTGCCTTTCTCCTTGGGCACTGCTGGCTGTGGAATTGCAAGATGAAGGAGAGGGGCCACAGACGAGATGGACCTAAGAAATAGAGAAGGACTTGGAGAATAGAAGAGCAAAGATCTTTTTTTTTAGATTTTATTTATTTATTTATTTGTTTGCTTGTTGTGTTTGTTTGTTTCTTTATTTATTCATTTTGTGGCTGGCTCAGCCTGCCCTGATGGTGGCGCTGGCGCAGCATGTGGTGCCGGGGATCGAACTGCAGTCCCCGCAGTTGCCTGAGCCCTCCTAAGCAGGCGCTTTAGACCACTGAACCATCTCGCCGGCCCCAGAAGAGCAAAGATCTTGTATCCAGGTTTCCACTGGCTTGGGCTGTGCTGGAGGTCACATATAGTGACTGCACTTTGGCTTTTGTACTAAAGGACGACACTTAGAAATGTCACAGAGACCCAGAGAGAGGGACAAGCCAGGAGCAGTTGACAGTGTAGCATACAAATCAGTAAGTCCCCGCTTCATTCCAGAAAGAACTCTTTATCCTTCCCTTGTCATTACAACACATCTAAGCACCTTTGGGGGTTATGTGTTCTCTGTTCCCTAAGAGTTAGCAACATTTTAGTAAAATACTTCTAAAACTGCTCATTAAATTTGCTGGGATCAGGTTGTAGTAAGTGACATCTATTGTTTCACTAGTTGAAGGGCTTTAGTCATTGCCACTGAGATAGCCTTGAATCTGTTGGGACATTAAATTTCTTAGTCTAGTGTGGTAGAATACATCTGTAATCCCAGTACTCAGGAAGATCCCAGGTTCAAGACCAGCCTGAACAATTTGGTGAGATAGTCTCAAAACAGTAAAGGCAAGACTAAGCTTTCTAATGCAGTTAAATTATATTTTTACAATGCCTCCCAGACATGATTAACGGTGTACTATATAACACTTTTTTAAAAAGAGTAGCTTAATCTATGGTCAAATAAAAAAAAAAAATAGTACCTGCTCTTTAATTTGAGAATACTCTGTGTACAACACTCATTTGAATAGGATTAACTTAGAAGAGTATGGGGATCCTCCGAAGGTGTAGAGACAAGCATAGGTCTGTCAGGTTAATATTATCCCCTAGTTACTCCAGACTAACGAGGCCCTCAATCTCCTGAAAAAGTGGACATTAAAGGCTTAAATAAAAGTGATAAGTGACATGAATTTAGGGCTGCAGGAGGTTAGAACCCTCTAACAGAATCTGAAGCTCTCTGGGAGCTAAGACAATTTTTCTGGGCTGCCCAGAAAAATTTATTTAGTTATCAGTGCAAGGGCAGGAGGGAAGAAAGAAAGGCAGGAATCTGTTTTAAGGGGGAGGGCCTTGGGAGACATTATTTATGTTAATTTAGGAGAACTATGTTATCTCCAGGAAGGCCTCCACAGGAGTGAGATGCTTGTAGTTAGTCTGTATCTTGTTGATTGAGATTGGAGCTGTGGCCTTTTTCTTGTCCTGAAGTGTCACAGCCTCACTCATTACAGGCCATCCTTCTCCAGACGGGGGCCTAGGCCTGGGGCAGGCTTACAAGTAAACACGGAAGCCAATTGGCTGTTAGTAAAAACCCTGCTCAGAGCCACTTCTCAGTGGTCTCCATCGATTCCTCCATCTTGGTTTATAGTTACAGCAGTTAAAACATGACTAGCATTGATGAGTTTTGTGTCTCCTATAATAGACTAAGAGTAGAAGTAAAAGATGCAAGCACTGTACACTCCAGGGTGGTCTAGTGACAGCAGACTTCCTCATGGGTTTGAAGATCTCTTCTCTCAATGGGCAGACTCACAAACATAAAAAGCCAGTTGGTTAGTATAAAACCTGCTTAGAGCCACTTCGCAGTTGTCCCATCATAGGTTTTCTGTACCACATGTGGTGGTGCACACCTGTAATCCCAGCATTTGGGAGGCAAAGGCAGGAGGATCACAGTTTGAGGTCAGCCCGTAGTGCTTAATGAGTTCAAGACCAGCCTGCGCTACAAAGTAAGATCCTGTCTCCAAAACAAAACACATTTAGTTTGTGTTAGATTCCACAAAATTGATGTGAAAATATCTTCTACTTGTGTTCAGTTATGGGACACTTGGTTTATTTTTTTCAAGATTTAAGAATTTAAAAATTGGGGCTAGGGAGATAGCTCAGCAGTCTAAAGCACCTGCTTAGGCAAGCTTAGGCAACTGCAGGGCTGTGGTTAGATCCCAGGTTAGATCCCCAACACCACATGCTGTACCCACCCCACAAAAGAAGAAGGAGAAGGGAGAAGAAAGAAGAAGAACATTTGAAAATAGAAGTTGTGAGCTGCCTAGATAGCTCAGCAGATTAAAGCACCTGGTTAGGCACATGTGGAAACTGGGGTTCAATTCCCATGTGGTGTACTCCCCTCCCCTTTGCTGAGACAGCGATTGAGACGATTGTGATGGTGTACTCCTGTAATCTCAGCGCTTGGGAGACTGAAAACAGGAGGATCACTACGAGTCAAGTCTGTGCAGTGAGACTCTGTATATACTAAATAGAAAAAAAAAGATTGAATTGCTTTTGTAGATTCAGCAAGATTTGTTTTCTTTCTTTCTTTCTTTCTTTCTTTCTTTCTTTCTTTCTTTCTTTCTTTCTTTCTTTCTTTCTTTCTTTCTTTTTGGCCTGAGGTCTTATTCTGTAGTTCAGGCTGGCCTTGACTTTACTGTATCCACTAGACTGACTTCAAACTCTTCATGATCTTCCTGCCTTGGTGTTCCAAATGCTGGGATCACACACATGCACACCTGGCCCTTTTTTTAAGAGTCCTCAAAATTATTCAGAAGGTGCCGGTGGGAAACCTTGGTTTTCAATTAAAGAAAATGAGTATTTTTATGAATAACTATTAGAACCTGGAATATGTAGTTGGGCATGATGCCACATACATGTAAGCCCAGCACTCAGGAGGTTGAAGAAAGAGACCTGTGAGTTAGCGGCCAGCCTGGGTTATATACTGAGGTCAAGACCACCATAAATGTATAGTGAGCCCCTCTCTTAAGAAAAACCTTGAGGACTTGAATGTGATGATGTAATTTCTGTGTTAAGCAACCAAACCAAAAAGGTAAAGTAGCCCTACTAGTTCTTTTTTAAATTTAAGTTGTTAATGGTTTAGGTAAGAGTAAGATCTTGCAACACTGGCAAGAAGATTGAAATTAATGATATGTTCTGTGTGTAGGCATTAGTAGTGCAAGACTCTCTCAAGGTTGATTGTTGTGTGTGTGTGTGTGTGTGTTGTGTGTCTGTCTGTCTGTCTGTCTGTCTGTGTTTGTGTCTGTGTGACTCTGTCTCTTTCTCTCTTTCATAGGAATAATTTATTAAGAGAAAAAAAAGCTTCTCTTAGAAAGGAGCAGAAGGAAGCCCAAAAAGTAGGTTGCCCACCAACCCCGTTTTTCAAGGGTGTTTTATTAAGCAAAGCCACAAGGTTAGATAGCCTTAAGGTGGGACAAAACTATGGTCAACCAGTAAGATTGCAAGTGTAGTTGCTAGGGTAATGTTGGTTAAATGGGAATGAAATGTCCCCTTAGGTTCTTGGCAGTGGCAGAGATAAGAGTGAAGATCTTAAAATAGTATTAACAGTTTGATGTAATAGGACTGTGGGAATTTGTGGGCTTCACAGTTGTTGCAGTTAGTGAGGGAATCCAACTTGCAGCAGTAGCAGCACATTAGATAATTTAGGGGAAAGCCCTAGAGTCATGGCAACATGATTTATATTATTTATATTATTATAGTCATGTTTAGCAGTTTAAGGGACAGAGTTTGTTTTGGCTGTAACTCAAGAGCACTAGGGTTGTGTTGAAATAGCCGCATCAAAAGCCAATATTTTAGTCAGCTCCTAGTATAGGCTTGATAATCTGCTGGTTCTGTTGTAGCAGCTACTGGAAAAAAGTTTCTCTGTCTTTGGCTGCTCTAAAGAGTCCTGAGTTTTATCTGTAGTCAAGATGTTTTATAGCCATTTTATGGTATAAATTTTGTTAAATGTACTTAAATATTGCTTATTATTTTTTTTTAAAAAAAAGCTTGTTATTGCTTTGAGAGCAAAATCCTGTAAATTCCTTTGAGTATTCTCGTACCAGACAAGGAATAAGTAATGCTGTCAGTAGTTAAAACCAGGGTACTCTCATCTGAATGGTGACTTGACTGTGGCATCCGTGGAGAGAGTAGTCATGTTGAGTGAGGACAGGGAACTGGTACACTGAATAGCACTACTGAATTAAGTAAAAAAAAATTTCTATGTTTTTCAGAAATTAGTCGAGATTTTTAAAGAAATCTCCTTCTGGTGTATAGTAAAGATGTGTAACGAAGTCTCATTTTATCTCATGCAGCTCAAAGAAGATGAACGGCACCCTGGACCACCCAGACCAACCGGATCTTGATGCTATCAAGATGTTTGTGGGCCAGGTTCCTAGGACCTGGTCTGAGAAGGACTTGAGGGAACTCTTTGAACAGTATGGTGCTGTCTATGAAATCAACGTCTTAAGGGATAGGAGCCAAAACCCTCCTCAGAGCAAAGGTGAGGCTTTTGGGTTTGTAACAGAGTTGAGGTAGTTATTAGGTTTTATATGTCATTCCTGGTGTGTACACCCTGTCCCCGTTATCAGGGTGCTTCTGCAGTTGTGTAGGGAACATCTGTCCTTTTATAGGAGCTGTATTTTCCACCAGCTTGAAAATTAAAAATCAAAGTAGCATCATGAGGATAATTTATAAACTGGATCTGTGCAGTCCTTTGCGAGAGCTCCAAGTTCCAGAGGTAGATCCATGGGAGTGTCCAAAATATCACCGTTAACCAGGGTTGGTTGCAAGCAAAGGGGAAAATGACTATGAACTGAGTTGCAGAGCTCACATGGGAAGCAGTACCTTTGAGGAGGGACTTATTTTAGGCAGCTTGTTTGCTGTAGCCTCCACAGTACACAGGAAAGAGAAAGAAGGCTTAGCTGCTTCCAGAAATAGTAGCAGAGTGGACATTGTATAGGACTGATAGCAGATCTGCATATGCTCTCAGATATGCTCTGGTTTTCTAAGGATCAATTTTAAGAGCAACTCTGAAAGCTATTTTCTGTGCAAGTGTGAGCAAGCATGGTTGTCATGTTTGAAATCAGTTTAGATCTAGAAGTGGAGAAATTATTTTATCTTTCTGGTATAGGTAACCAGAAATAAAAAAGTATTGTTTTCAAAGTATTGGCTTGATTTTATATAATCTGTTTTATTTTAGGGTGCTGTTTTGTTACATTTTACACTCGTAAAGCTGCATTAGAAGCACAGAATGCTCTTCACAACATGAAAGTCCTCCCTGGGGTAAGAATGCTCTGAGGGAACAGAACTATAGTGGTTGTGATGCATGAACTGTGCTCGCAAGTATTGGGCACACACCGGAAACCAGTCTTGAGGAGAGGGACCCACCACGGGTTGCTAGAAAGGAGCAAATAAAAATATGGGCTGAGGGCCTGAGAGCTCCGCAGTGCAGCACCTGCCACCATGGCAAGTGCAAGGTCCTATTTCAATTTCTGGTACCAAGAAACATAAAAGAATGGGGTTGGCGAGATAGTTTGGCGGTCTAAAGCACCTGCATAGACAAGCTTAGGCAACTGCAAGGACCACAGTTTGATTCCCGGCACCACATGGTGTGCCAGCCCCACCCCTAGGGTAGGCTGAGGTAGCCATAACATACATACATACATACGTACAGTTTTTTTAAAAAGAATATGCACCAAAAGCAGTCCTTACACTGCCAAGAGTCTCAGCTTCTTGACTCATGTTGTAGCTATTGTGTTTTGTGGAGAAAGTTCATGAGACAGACATGAGAGATCTCCTAGGACTATCTCTTCAATAGTCTTCATTTCTGATTTGAATGCTATACATGTACATGAAAGTAATCTTTGTGGTTGTTCGTTTTTCAGATGCATCATCCTATACAGATGAAACCTGCTGACAGCGAGAAGAACAATGGTAAGCAGACAGATTACAACTCCCCCCACCCCCAGATAATTTCTTCTCATCCTCCTCCTTTCTCTTCTTACTCTTCCTCTTTGTTTCATATTTGCTATAGGGTTCTCACTGTGCAATTTGCACTATAGTGATCTTCCTGTTTTCAGCCTCCACAGAGCTGAAGTTATAGGTGTGTGCCACCATGCTTGGTCTCAGTGGCTGGTCTTGGTGGCCAGCTCAGTGTACCAAGGGGTGGGGCTGGTGTGGTATATGGTGCTGAGGATCAAACCCCTTGCCTAAGTAGTTGCTTCGCTCAACTGTTCTTTAAGCAATCTGTGACCTACAATTTTTTTTAGTAAGTACAATGCATGAATGAGAAAAACAATTGACAGAGAAATGTTACAAAAACATTGTAGAGGGGCTAGGGAGATAGCTCTGTGGTACAAATGCCTGCCTGGCAAGTGTAAGGTCATGAGTTTGAACCCCAGTCCTGCCAAAAAAAAAAAAAAAAATTTGTAGAATGAACTAGAATGTTCTTAGTAAGTATAATTTTTTATGGATAGAAGTGAAGGGGAAGATGAACAAAACAGGAAGAAGAGCTTAGCTTCCAGAAAATCATTTCTTGAAGTATGTTGGCACACACCTGTAATCCCAGCATTCAGGCTAAGGCAAGAGGATCACTGCAAGTTTGAGGCCCGCCTGGACTACAAAATGAGTTCAAGGCTAGGCTGAACTACATAGGAAGGCTCTGTCTCAAAAAGACAAGAAGAAAATCATTTCCTGAAGTCACACTGAATAAGGACAAGGCCATGTAGCCATGTTCAGCTTAAGCACAGCAATCATGAAACCCAGCAATGCAAAATGGGATAAGGTATGATCCTGGCATCGCCCATGTTGGTCTGGAGCCAAAAGTGAACTTAGATGGCAAGGGTTAGTGGTAGAAGCTAACGTGGCTGCAAGAACATCAACATTGGTGGTGGGTAGAGGTCTTGGATCATCTTTGTTCCAATTTCTCAACTAAAATCTTCCCTGAACCCAGTTTGGCTTGGTCAGTCTTGTTTAGAAGAGAACTTGCTGTAAACCATGTTGAAAAACTATATGAAGAGAACCAGGAGTCCCCCCAGAAGCCACACCTGACCCTTGTGCACTGTTTTCTTGAAGATGTATGTGGTCTCCTAAGTGCAAACATGGGCAAGAGAATCCTCATGAAGCTGGGTGCTAGTGGCTTTTTGGGAGCCATTTAGAAAATGCACACCAGAACAATGTGGAACATGAGCTGAAAGTTCTTACTCTGTTTATAAGAAGCTCACAGAAACAAGCATATTACTTTTGGATTCCCAGAGTTTCAGTTGGAAACAAAAGTAAGGTATTCAGACTAGAAAGAAAATAAATGCTCTATTCAAAAATATCATCCATATTTGTGATTATAACAAGATTGAAAACCTCTTCCTCCTTTCATAGTATTGCTAGAAGGAGCAAAAGTACTTTGCAAGATGAGAAGTAGTTTGCATTTAATACCTACAATTGCCCATAGAGGCAGACCTGATTACGTGATCATTATTACTGTGAAAAGGCCAGCACAGATTAGTTAAGTAACTTTTAACGAGAGCCCAAAGCTACCATATTTCATGAACTGCTTCCAATTGTATGTAATTTTAAGGTAACACTCGTCACAAGAGGGGATGCAGTTACATTAAAAAAGGTGTCTTGGTGTCTGAAATTAGGATTTGAGGCCAGAGTCAGGATTGCCATGCCAGGGAGCTAGGTTCTCATGTCTACACCGCACTGCCCTTCAGTAGCAGTGTTTAAGCATTTTCTGTTTTACTCTTTTAGCAGTGGAAGACAGGAAGCTGTTTATTGGTATGATTTCCAAGAAGTGCACTGAAAATGACATCCGAGTCATGTTCTCTTCGTTTGGACAGATTGAAGAGTGTCGGATATTGCGGGGACCTGATGGCCTGAGCCGAGGTGGTATACTTCCAGTTTTTTGTTTTTGTTTTTGTTTTTTTTTTGTTTTTTTTTTTGTTTTTTTTTTGCGGGACCTGGGTTCAAACTCACAACCTTGAGCTATCTCCCCGGCCCCTATACTTCCAGTTTTTAAAGATGCTTATCTTAGAGTTTGTGTAATTGGACCACTAGAAATTAGATCCTTGCCATGCACCAGCCCCATCCCCACCCCAACCCCTACTGTGCCCCTGTCATGGTGAGGAGGATGGGCCTCTTCCTGCTGGACCACTGCTGTTCTGGGTGTCTGCCACCAGTCTAAAGGAGTAACACTGTGTCCTTCAGTGTTACTCAGTAACTGAAGTTCGGTAACTTCAGTGTCATCTATTAAAATGTTCATTGTTTGCTTAGAGAGGATTGCACTGCCAGATGGAAGTGTTTTTTCTTCCTCTTTTCTGTTTTAGAGAAATGTGAGGATATGATTCTTTCTTCCTCAAGCACTTATTGTCCTGTGTACAGGTTCCCAGTTTTTCATTCTAGTACTTATTACCCCATTGTGATATTCCTAGCTCTTCAACTGGCTCATAAGTCTCTGAGACCAGGGGCCTCGTTCATGTTACTAGTGTGATAGTGGCATGGACTACTAAAATCAGTATCAGATAAATCATATTTCCCCCAAAATAAAACTAGATCTTATGTTAATTTTTGCTCTAAAAGATGCAGTAGGGCTTGTCTTTTATGTACAACTATCCCGTGTTCAGTTATAGAAATCTTTAGTCATTTTAGTATAGTCATACCGTCTTCTAGATCATAACTCCAACCCCTGAGTTCTGGCTTCAACTTCCTATAGAGCCATTGGCCCCCATTGCTCCTTTAATACCCTCTTGTCCATGTGGCCTGCTCACAGAGCTCTGGTAGCTTGGTGGTCAGTGATTTTCATGACCTCTTGTAGACTGGGCTTTGCAAAGTTTCCATTATATCAAACGTTAATTGAAGACTTGGAAGACAGGAGTAACAACAAAAATGGGACATTTAAGAATAGTAGACCATATAAAAATAACAGAAATTGCAGGTGCCAAAATTCAGAAAATGTTTATTTCACATGAATGCATTAAATATGTTTGTTACATTATATGAGATACTAAATTATCAAGATTTATGTTAGGTAAAATGATCTCTGTCCATTATCAATTGCACACGCTTACTCGTGTTGTATCTGTACTGTGATGTTTGGCAGTATCTCAAGTTCTTCTGTTTACATCAGCCTTTACTTCTTGTCAAAAGACTCACTTGAGTATTTATAGATACAATATGTATAGACATGGTAAGTGTTGTCAAAAATACTATTTCTGTCTAATATAAATAATATAGTTGAATAATAAAAATGCAGGACTGAGGTTTGAACTCACAACCTTGCACTTGCTAGGCAGGCACTTGTGCCACGGAGCTGTCTCGCCAGCCCCTCCTGGCTGATGATCTTAATTGGGTCTTATTTTAGGATAGGGATTATGTTATGAACATCCAAAAAAAATCATGGTGGGGCTTGTTTTGTTTAGTCTTCTTTTGGGGGAAATACAGTATAAGAAAGTGAATGGATGAGTTACTGACTTCTCTTACCAGGTTGTGCATTTGTGACTTTTACAACAAGAGCCATGGCACAGACAGCTATCAAAGCCATGCACCAAGCACAGACCATGGAGGTAGGGAGCACATGGGAAACTGCGTAGCCTGAGAGTACAGACATTTGGCCATCAGAGTCCTACAGCTCACATAGTGTTGAATTGCCATTCTTATCTTAAGGCTAAAAACCAATGCTTTCTTTAAAATTTGCTAGACCAAAGTGGTGTGTGCCTAGAGTCCTATTCTTGAGGAGACCGAGGCATGAATGTCACATATCTTAAAATCTAGGAGTGTGAGGCCACCCTGGGTAACACAGGAAAAAATAAATCCATAAACAAATAAAAGTAATGTACTGGGAATAATTGTGTCTTTAAATTGTCTTTTGCCACCTACTTATCAGGGGAGGGATCTTTGCCAAGTGAAATAGGAACTCAGTCTGTATGTTACCTAAAGGAGATTTTGTTCTTTACCCAGAAAGAATTGACCTCTTAGTTTTGATTTTTCCTAGGGCTGCTCGTCCCCCATGGTGGTGAAGTTTGCTGATACACAAAAGGACAAAGAGCAGAAGAGAATGGCCCAGCAGCTCCAGCAGCAGATGCAGCAGATCAGTGCAGCGTCTGTGTGGGGGAACCTTGCTGGGCTGAACACTCTTGGACCCCAGTACTTAGCAGTGAGTCTTTGTGGCGTGCTTTCTGCAGGCTGTGCAAGCTCCCAGCCCTTCTTCTGCTGTCCTTCTCTGACAAACACAGTAACACTTACGACTCCTGCATACAGAGATTCTGTGCAAAACTTAAGGCACTGTGAGGTCCTTTAAGTCGTATGTGTCTGCCTTTCTCCTTGGTATGTGTCTTAAACTGTAGCTTGAGGATTTTGCTATCATTTTAAAGTGAAATATTAACTATCATGCTTATGTCTTTTTGAGACAGGGTCTCGCTATGCAGTTCAGGCTGGCCTTGAGCTCACTTTTGTAGCCCAGGCTACTCTTGAACTCACACTGATCCTCCTGTCTCAGCCTCCCAAGTTGACTATCTTATTTAAAGACTGAAAAAATCTCATATTTCCCTGACTCTTAAGAGAAAAATCTCTTGAGGGAGTCTTAACAACCAAGCATCGTTCTCCCTATCTCTTTCTCTACAGCCAAAGTTGAGTCTCCTCTCTAAAGCATAAGTGGGATTAACATGCTTAACATTAATATTATATATGAGAGTTATAGGCATGTATTTGAATTCACCAAAATTGTAAATAGATTTTCTTTAACTTGATCTCTGATTTTAAACCATATAACATAAAAAAAGGTCCAACTCCAATTTGTTACTTAGATTTAGTTTTCAGTATATGATATAGTTATTGTTACTGCTTTAACATTTCAAAAAGCAGCTAACACAAAACACCAAGACTCTTGTTTTGTTCGCTTTTTTTTTTTTTTTTTTTTTTGAGACAGGGTCTGGCTGTGTATAATATATCAGGTTGGCCTTGAACTCAATGTGTAACACAGGGTGGCCTCAAGCTCAGGGGACCCTCCTGCCTAGCCTCTCAAGTGCTAGGATTCCAATTATAGGCATGTGCCACTGCCCAGCCACCTGGCACTGTCTTATCTATGAGTCAAAAAATAAAACTCATCTCTGATGAAACCAACAAATTCATATATTTTCTGCAAATATCCACATATAAATAACTAATACAATCATTCTTTCAAGTAATATTTTCTGTGGAAACAGAAAAGGCAGTAATCTTCCACAGTACTAAGTTTTACTTAATTTGATACCCCCTGGTTTCCATATTTCTACAATCTTAGAGGAATCCCATTTGTGTTTCTCTGAATCAGAAAATTTACAAAAGTTTTTTTTATTATTATCACTTTATGTATTTAGTACAGAGTCTACAGGGTCTCAGTATTAGATCGAACGCACAGTGATCCTCCTGTTCTCAGCCTCCCAAGAGCTGGGGTTACAGGCCCACACCCAGTGTCAATTGTCTCAGCGTGCCCCATGGACAGGGCCAGCATGGCACACTGGGGATTGAACCTGGCTGCTGCACTCTGCCTGAGCACGTGCTTTAGTCTGCTGAGCTATCTGGCCGGCCCTCACAAAGGTTTTAAGTGTCTTTTGAGGAACATTAGTATCACTGTCACACTCACCAAGAGAGAACTACCCTAAAAGCTGTTGTTTGGTTTGTTTTTTGTTGTTTGAGACAAAAGTCTTGCTACTCAGCTCAGGCTACCCTGGGACTCCACTATGTAGCCTGAGTTGGCCTTAAACTCACAGGGATGCCCCTGCCTCAGCTTCTCAAGTGCTTAGATTACAGATGTGTACCACCATCTTGGGCAAAGCTGTTCTCATTTGGAGAGGAGATAGAGTTGCCAGATCCAGTGTGCGTAGTCCACCACTTGAGACTGAACTTTTTGCCCAGGGTATTTAAGACAGAAGTGAAGATGTTCAGGTGCTGTGGAACTGTATATGACAGCGCAGCATTTTTCCTCAGAAGACTTGGGACTCATAGACTAAGCCACTTGAGCTCTGATGGTCTAGGGCAGTGGTTCTTTGTGAGTTATAGACCCCTTTTAGAAGTGAAAAAGAGTGTGACATGGTGGCAGATGTCTATAACCCTAGCTGTTTGGAAGGTGTAGGCAGGAGACTTGGGCGTTTCAAGCCAGTCTGGGTAATGTGGTAAGACCTTGTCAAAAAAAAGAAGATAGAAATAGTAAAAATTATTTTCATTCATTATCCTTCTAAAGGTTAACCTGAAATCTGCCTATAAACTCTGCCCTAGAGGGATTCTATGTCTGTAGCAATGGAATATGGGCCGAATAAGGATCCTGATACAAGAAAGCTGGTTTTTCATTAGGAATAGCAATTTTTTTTTTTTTTAAATTTTATTTATTTGTTTGCTTGTTGTGTTTATTTGTTTCTTTATTTATTCATTTTGCGGCTGGCTCAGCCTGCCCTGGTGGTGGCGCTGGCACAGCATGTGGTGCCGGGGATCAAACCGCAGTCCCCGCAGTTGCCTGAGCCCTCCTAAGCAGGCGCTTTAGACCACTGAACCATCTCGCCGGCCCAGGAATAGCAGTTGGATGTGGATGAAACACAAGTTTTCACTAGGTTAATTGGATAGTGGCTAGGCTTGCTATATCACAGAACGGTCAGAGAGTTCTAAGCTCATGGACAGATTCCTGGCTTTACTCATGATGGAGACAGTCAGTGAAAGAACGCATACCACACCTGATGTACACTCACCTGTGCATCATTTGATAATCTGAAGCAGTGAAGAAAATTTTAGAGGAGGGGCTGGCGAGGTGGTTCAGTGGTCTAAAGCGCCTGCTTAGGAAAGCTCAGGCACCTGCAGGGACTGCGGTTCGATCCCCGGCACCACATGCTGCGCCAGCCCCACCACCAGGGCAGGCTGGGCCAGCCACAAAATAAATAAAAAAAACAAACAAACACAACAAGCAAACAAATAAATAAATAAAAATTTAAAAAAAAGAAAATTTTAGAGGAGAAGAGATAAATAGCTGGGATCTATAGGGTACTTGGGAGCAGCTGATGAGCTCTGGGTGCCTTATGACTAGTCAAAGAAATACTATTGGTCAGATGTGACAGTTGAAACAGTGTAGAGTAGAAATTGGGTGTCCAGAGGTGCACAGTTTGCAGAATAGGACGTGTTGGCCTAAGTAAGAATTTCGGAGAGAAACCAGAAATGTAGTTGTCCCTCTGCTGGCGCTGACGGTAGTCAGCTGTGCCGCGGTACGAGTTTAGCTTCTGTCCCTGTGCTGCTTTTGTCCTGTGCTGTGTGCTATGTGGGGACTGCCACCATATGGCTCTGGTGTCCATTGAATGTGCACTCTTTCGGCCTAATGCTTTTGTTGTGTTGTTCTGTCCTGCACTATCACAAGGCTCATGTTTCTGTCACGTCAGCTTAGGGTCTCGTCTCGGATTTTCTTCTCTGGGCATCTCTGCACTCTCGCTTTGCTGTGCTGTAGAGTTATCCCAGATGCAGAACCAGCCCTCACTCTCACTCTTGTTCTGTTTTTTGGTGTAATGTCTAGCTTTATTTGCAGCTCCTTCAGCAGACTGCCTCCTCTGGGAACCTCAACACCCTGAGCAGCCTCCACCCGATGGGAGGTAAGTATCCACCACCACAGAGGAGCAGCAGCACCCAGGCCAGCAGACCTACCTGCCAGCAGGCTGAGAGTCTTGCAGTGTTTGTGCAAAAGAAGAATGAATAAACAAAACAAAAATTCTCAGATGACTGTCCCAGGACTCACCTGTCTTGTATCTGTAAGGTGGCTCTGTTGCTAGTTGATGTCATATTGCTCTGCTGGGTGCTGCCGTCCACCACCCTCCTAAATTACTGTTGAAGAAGGTGGAAAAGAACTATTACAGTTAGAAGCCAGGTGAGGGCATTCCGATGAGTAGAGTATAGGAGCTGTTCAGCCAAGGACGGCCTCCGTGCACCTGGCTCCTTTTGAAACCAGTAGGACCCCCATGCAGTGAGTGCACTGTATATTATTCCACATGTGCCATTTCACCTATGCCTGAATTTATAATGACCTGAGTACATAGGCAGGCCTTCAGATGGGTGGAGGCAGAGAGTGGGTGGCTCCAGAGCTGTCCATGCGCGCCTTCTAACCTGGGGAGGTGAGGCACTACATCTGGTAAAGGGCACTCTTCAGTGAACTATGTCTTACAGTGTGAACGTTTTTAATGGCTTTTTTTTTTTTTTTTTTTTTAATGTATTTGGCACAAGGTCTCACTCACTGTGCAGCTTGGAGTTGTAGTGATCCTCCTGTTCTCAACCTCCCTAGCACTGGAATTATAGGCTTGTGTCACCACGCCCAGACTCAGTTGCCAGCTCAGCATGCCCTGGGATCGGGGCCATTGTGGCATGTGGGACCAGGGATCGAACCCTGTGCTTACCAAAGCAGGCACTTAGTTGGCTGAGCTATCTCACCAGCCCTGCACTTCGTCTTTGGGAGTTTAATTGGCTGTAGTTTGGAAAAGTTGCTAGATTGTAATAGACATGTTTTATTCTCCCTCACTCAGCCTGTCCCTTGCCCAGTCTGCCCTTCCATTGCAACAACATCTGTGGCACAATTTACACTTCTTCTCCTTTAAATTGTTATCTTGGTTCTGTTTGCAAGTCTTTGCCTAAGTGTTCACTTCCCCTGATGATTAATCTGCTATTCAAGCACTGAAGTTTTCTTTATTCTTTGTGACATTGCTGTTCTCTTTTGCATTCTCCCATCATTCCTCTTGAGTTCTGCGTCTCTCTTGTCTTTTCTGCTCCTCCTTCATTGCACAATAGTCCCTGGGAAGTTTGAGTGAAGTATTAGATGCAGTCTTGTTCTGTTCCTTAGAGTCAGGTGTTATTCCTGGGATTTCTGACCTGCAGTGGGACAAATACCTGCCCCTCTGATTTCCTAACTGCCCACCCCAATATCAGTGCTCACTTCAGATGTGATACTGTTGTGTCAGCCAATTCTTGAGAAATGCTTTCACATTTCTCTTCATAGATTGATGGATTGATTGGTACTGAGAATTGAGCCCAGGAGGGCCTTGACACTGAGCTGTATCCCCAGCATTTATTTTTGGAGATAGGGTCCCACTAAGTTGCTCAGGCTGGTCTCTGTGTGAAATCTTCCTGCCTCGGTCTCCTGGGGTGCTGGGATTATAGGCACACACCACCACCCCTGCCTTGTCTAAATCATTTTTGGAGCCCTGTGATACTGCTTATGGGGCTTATCAAGAACAGTTGCTGTACCACCATCACTGGAGTGGCTATCTGCCAACCTTACCTGCTGGCTGACTCTTGGCTTTGGTTGTTGCAGGCCTCAATGCGATGCAGTTACAGAATTTGGCTGCATTGGCTGCTGCAGCCAGTGCAGCTCAGAATACACCCAGTGGTACCAATGCTCTCACCACATCCAGCAGTCCCCTCAGCGTCCTTACCAGTTCAGGTAAGCATGACCACAATGCCCTAGGGGCCTCCAACAGCTCTCCTCTTTATCATGTGGGGGTGGGGGGAGCCTGGAAAGGGATTGGTGCCTGTCTCCAGAGGGGTGGGTTTACCAACTATAAATGTTCAAATTGATCTCTTGGCTTTAACTTTTAGTATGTTATAATCATTGCTCTCACAGTTACTAGAATGGAAAGACTTTGAGATAGAATTCCTAGGTAGAGTCACTCTTAGGCATCAGTTACTATTATAGGCAAGTGATAGTTTGAAGAGCTATTTTTAATTATATTTTGTTAGTGCGTGTTTGGAGTACATAATGATTACATTTATCATGGGATGGAGATTTGTATACTGACACAACACATCTGAGTTCTTTCCCCCAATCTCTCTATCTCCTCCCACTTGAAAAAGATCTCCATGCTCCCTGTCACCTCATCTTTTATTTTATTCTTAAAGAGAAACCATATGATACTTACATTTAAGTCTGTCTAGATGATTTAATTTAATGCTATGGTCTCAAGGTTCGTCCGTTTAGCTCAGATGCCTCAAGTTTATCCCTTATGGCAGAGTAGTACTTCACTGTCGCAGACACTGCATTTTCTGTGTGCATTCATCCTGTTGATGGCATGTAGGCTATTTCCAAGGTTCAGATTAGAGATGGTTTGAGTTTAATTCCAGGATTTTTAATAGCAGGGTCCTCACCCAGCTCCAGCAGCAGTAACTCTGTCAACCCCATAGCCTCACTTGGAGCCCTGCAGACACTCGCTGGAGCAACGGCTGGCCTCAACGTTGGCTCTTTGGCAGGTAAAAGGCAGCCCTGGTTGTCACCAGGTCATTCATTGTGTAAATGGCATATCTTGGCCCACCTAGATAGTGCTGTGCTGCCACTAGAATAATCGAAAGAGTCCAGAATCGTTACAAATGTTAATGTGATTTACAGTCAGTCCTTCTCATTGAAGAAGCAGCAGTGAGTGATTACTGTGGAGGGTGACAAGGGCACCAAGAACATAGGCAGAGTGCTGACGAGCAGTACTTACCTCAGAGCTTAGCCTGGTGCTTAATGGATAGGATAAACAGTGAATATTGCTGTTTCGATGATGGGGTGAACCCTTATCTTCTCTTTAAGGGGTCACATGTACCCTTTTTAGTCCTCAGCCTGAAACCCTTATTGCACCACTTCCCACCTTTGTATGAGAAAGTGATAGGACAGCCAAAGTGGAGATGGAGCCAGGCCTGTGAGTGGTGTTGGTTCTTCAACTTGAGAGTGATATTTATTGATGTCCTAAGCTCTGACTAGGTAGAAGCCCTAAGAGGCGAAAGAGTGTACTATGGGATTATCTCTTAAGTATACCCATCTTTGGCTCTGTGGAGCCCTTCAGAACATTAATCTTGCTCTTCTTCAACCAAGGGATGGCTGCTCTAAATGGTGGCCTGGGCAGCAGTGGCCTTTCAAACGGCACCGGGAGCACCATGGAGGCCCTCACTCAGGCCTACTCTGGTATCCAGCAGTATGCTGCCGCCGCTCTCCCTACCCTATACAACCAGAACCTGTTGACACAGCAAAGTATTGGTGCTGCTGGCAGCCAGAAGGAAGGTGAGTGTCAGGGAGCTAGGGCATGGGGACTGGGAGGCAGGGAAAGGCTGTGGACCCCTAGAGGTGCTCAGACCTATGTTGGGAGTAGATTGTGAAGTCCTGGAAATTGTGATGTTTTCTGATAGTGAGAAAGATACTGGCCATCCTGTGTCTGCTATCGCTAGACATTGATTTTTTTTTTTTTTTTAATTGAGGCTCTTCTGTGGTATTTTCCTTGCTTTCTAACTGGTGCTTGTCCTCACCAAGAAGAAATGGGTGATGGGATAGAGTTAGAGGCATTTCATTTGGGACCTCATGAAAGTGAGCTGGCAGAACAGAAAATCATTCCGCTTTGACATAAGTGGAATTAATGTCAAGAGAAGCTTTCTGGATAAGGCCCAACAGTAGTTTGTTTGTAAGAGAGAAAGTCCAGGGGATCCCTGGGCACTTATTTTTTTATTTTTATTTTTTATTTTTTGTCTTTTTGAGACAGGGTCTCACTATGTAGTTCAGGCTGGCCTTAAGCTCATTCTTGTAGCACAGGCTGGTCTTGAACTCACAGCGATCCTCCTGCCTCAGCCTCTCAAGTGCTGGGATTACACATGTGCGCCACCACACCCGGCTTACTTTTTTTTTTTTTTTTTTAAAACTAGATTTTTAATCACCATGCAAGGTTTAAGCACTAATCTAGGAAAGAGATAAATACCTACTTAGCCATAACACCAAGAAGTGTTCTTCCAGCCTTTCTTGCTTGCCTGAGAGTTGTATATTTCCTTGCAGTGTGTGTTGGCAGGGGCATCTTTCCTAAATCAACAGTTTATTTTATTTATTTTTTGAGAGAGGGCCTCACTGTGTGAGGGCTGTGTACTGAGGATGTAGCCCAGGCTGCCTGCTTCAGCCTCCTGAGAGCTGGGGTTACATGTGTGCCTCACCACACCCAGCTATAAACCACTATTTTGGTGGACTGCTGCTTATATGTATACAATGTTCAAAGCAACTCTCAAAGGCGACGTTTCACTAGAGACCTCAGAGAAGCAAGCCGGGAACTGTAGGTACAAAGGCACTGAAGATGCATATTCTGGAAAACCACTGTGTGTAAGTGATTAGAAGAAAACCTCTTTTGAGCCAGGCGTGGTGACGCACACCTGTAATCCCAGCACTTGGGAGGCTGAGGCAGGGGGATCACTGAGAGTTTGAGACCAGAGACCAGCCTGGGCTACAAAAGTGAGCTGAAGGCCAGCCTGAACTGCATAGTGAGACCCTGTCTCAAAAAGACCAAAAAAAAAAAAAAAAAAAAGAATTAGATCATCTATAACTCCAGAAACTCACTCCTGCTCCTCCTTAGATGTTGACTGAACTCATTCCCACTTCTACTAACGACCACACTTTTGCTCTCCCTGTAGCTCCTAGCAGTTTTGGAGCCAGTTTTCATTATAACCTCTTCTACTTCCTTTCTTCTGTGGCCACTGGTCTCTGCCTGTTCCTGGTGCTAGCACCCTTCCCTCTGCCATCCTTAGAGTCTGCCTCAGCATTTGTGGGAGTCATTTATAGTAGTGATTGTTCTTTCGTTCTCTGCCTCCTGCTTGGAGAATCTCTTCCCTTCCCCTAGAGGTTGTGTGTGTGGACTGTTGACAGTTTAGCATAGGCAGGGTTGAAGGGTTGGTGGCACAGGGTGGCAAGCATGCTGGCACTGACACTTTCCATCTGTGGATATTTTGAAGGTCCAGAGGGAGCCAACCTGTTCATCTACCACCTCCCCCAGGAGTTCGGAGATCAAGACCTGCTGCAGATGTTTATGCCCTTTGGGAATGTCGTGTCTGCCAAGGTTTTTATAGATAAGCAGACAAACCTGAGCAAGTGTTTCGGTATGTTAACATCTCTTCTGCTTTTGGGCTTGATAGTTTACTACTGAGAGAAAAAAACAACAGACTTGCTGTTACCAGTAGCAGAAGAGTCAGAATTATGATTGGACTGTTGTTGAGCCAGCCTTGGGCAGCTCAAGTGACCTTTTCCTGAGCCTCGGTTTTCTCAGTTCTGGGGTGGAGATGATGATGTCTGCTGACAGCTCTGCTCTGGAGGGAAAAATAATGTATGAGAAATGGCTTAGGGGGAAAAAAAGTGCTATGTGGGTAGCTATCAGGTGGAACTATGAGGGATTAATATATCTCTTGTGGTATTTCCAGAGGTTTGTCCCTGCTGAAAAAAACTGGGAACTGAGACTGACTATGTCGTCTGTGTCTTTTTTTTTTTTTTTTTTTTTTTTTTTTTTGCGGGACTGGTGTTCAAACTCACGACCTTGCACTTGCTAGGCAGGCACTTGTGCCATGGAGCTATCTCCCCGGCCCCTGCCATCTGTGTCTTGCATAAAGGGAACTGAGACCCCACTTGCTCATGCTGGATTTCTACTTGGACATAGGTTTCGTAAGTTACGACAATCCTGTTTCCGCTCAAGCTGCCATCCAGTCCATGAATGGCTTTCAGATTGGCATGAAGCGGCTCAAAGTGCAACTCAAGCGTTCGAAGAATGACAGCAAGCCCTACTGAGTGCTCCCCTCTGAGACTGGAGTGAGAGGGTCTTCTGGTAAGTGGGGGAGGAGCACCCTTAATGATTCGAAGCCCTGAGGCTATGTGGGCAGCCCCGACCCTGATCCCTGCCACTCTCGCAGGCACGGCTTGCCCCGAAGACTCGGCTACGGCCTTCTGTGGGAGTTTCGCTTCGTACAGAGGACGAGTTTGTGCTTTGGTTTCCAGTGTTTTACTTTGGAGCTTAGGTGCCATATCCTGAGATTTCCCCCCCTTTATTTAAGTTTGCCGTGTTTGTAACCAGTGTGTGTTGAGATGGACCAACACCAGACCACCCTGGGGGAGGGAGAATGGGGCAATATTTTTAGAAGATGAAGATCAGGATTCACCCCAGACCACCCCAAGAGAGAGGACTGAGTGGAACAAAGTGTGACCCTTAGAGTGTCCCTGAGTGCATGGCGTGGGGGTGCTTTGGAGGAAAGGCAGGTGACCTGACATAGTGCCCTGCATCTGCAGGCAGAAGCTGCTTCACAGCTGCCTTCCATGGAAATATACTGCCACCTATTTTTCATATTCTTGTCCTGGATTTCTGCCCCTCTTTCCTAAAAGGGGGTCAACGATTCTGTGGAAATAAAGCACCTCTTAAATTAGCTGATTTATGCGAAAAACAGGGAGATGTCACCCATCCCTGGCCTTCAGCCTTCATTGGTATCAAATTGCCCTGCCTGGCTGGTGGCTGTTGGGAGAAACAGCCAATGAGGTCATTTTTAGTTAAATCAACATCAAACTAGATGCTGGCCCATTTCCAGCAAATCCCCTTTTTAAAAAGGCCTCTGTGGAAGACATTGTTGGATCGCCTTCCTTGGAGTTCATCCCAAGCCAGTTTCCTCTGAGGGCAGATCTGCAGGCTGTGCTCTGACAGTGATCAGGAGCAACCTAGTTGTGGGAGGAGGAATTGTGCCTTGGTGTCTTGAGCCACCAGGTCCCTCCAGGCCAAGGTGTTAATTGCCCAGCCTGCCTGGCCTCATACTGAGGCAGAGGCAGAGACTCAATCTAGGTGTCCCAGAGTTAGTATCCCACAGTTAGGGCACACACCTCCAGCCACACCAGTCCCATCTTCTGCCCTAGAGGACAGAGAGACAACAGCATGTTTACAACCTCCAGATGGATTTTTGTGTTCATTTACCTCAGTGTTACTGTGTTTGTTGTTTTCCTCCTGCTTAGTTAGCAGCCCACTGCCTCCTGCAGGCCTCGCTTCAGCTCAGGCCTCTGGATTCCATCTTTGCTTCAGAAGTGCTGTGGGGTGGGAACTGTGAAGTGCGCTGTTGTGGGGTGTGCCTGGCAGCAGCCCTGTCAAAAGGGATTGGGTACCCAAGCCCAGGAGTGTGTCCCGCCCTCAGCAGCAGGAGTCAACCTGAGGACAGAGAGCACAGTGAAGGGGCCACCTTGCTGTAGATTAGAAGGGGCACTTTCCCTGCCATGTGCCCCTGGGTAGCAGCCAGGCCCTGACCATCTTGCCACACATGGGTGGTACTGGATTATCCCACTGGAGTGGGGCCAGCCACTCCCCTCTCATAGTGATAACTGGGGTCTATTGTCCTCTGAGAAACGTGAAATGTACCCATCTTAAGCGGAACCATGTAAACTTGAATTCTGCACACTGGGAGAAATGTGTCCTGTGTTTCAAAGGAGAAAACTGTTCTAAAGGCTTCCAGGGTCATGATGGGATTTTTTAAATAAATATAAAAAGAAAAAAGAATACAAAAAAAAAAAAGAAAAAAGAAAAAAAAAAAAAAGAAAAAATGCTAGGTTGGGGGGAGATGCTGTTCTGAATCCCAACCGGCTGGAACCAAGAATGTCGTTTCTATTTTTATAGAAGTTTTATACAGCTCCGGGGTGGAGAATATTTATTACCTAAATTATATCTCTGGAAAAGGCCAGGATTTTATAGAATCCAGAATGTGATTGTTGTACACACAGGGTGCTGTGTATGATTGAAACTACTGACTTTCTGTGGCGTTCGCAGCCCGGCTACCCTGTCTGAGGGGAAGGCATTAATGCTGTGAATTGGCAGAGGAGAGAGCTGTGCTCCCCGGGTGCTGGCGGCACTGTGCTCCCGACCTGTTCTGTTTCCTCTTTAGCCAGAGCTCCGTGGCTCACCAGTGCCCAGGGGTTTGTCCTGGGTGCAGGTGCAGCCTGCCATCTTTGATCCCACCGAGGCCCATGCCCACTCATATTGTCTCTTCTGAAAGGAGCACCATCCCCACAGGGCCCTGGCTGTGCAGGCAGCCAGTGGTGAGACCAACACCTGTGACCCCTCTGCCTAGTGTGTCGCACCGCAGCTGCGCTGCCCTTGAGCACAGTTCTCTCCCGGGCCAAAGATGGTTTTGTGAAGAAGCTGCTCCCCTCTGAGTCTCACTATGTGAGAAGGCTCAGCCGGGAGAGTGAGGACTCACAGCCAAGTCTTAAGCAATCCTTTTCTGTCATGGAGGTGTCACTTACAATGTGCTTTCTGCTGTAGTTTTGTTTCTTCCTTGGGTTACATCATGAAATTGATTTGCCTTGAATGCAGCCAGACCACTATCTCCTGGGTCCCATACAAGTGGCTAGGGCCGGTGTGGAAGCTAAGGGCTTGGATTTCTGGGAACCAAGGGCTTTCCTGTAGGTTGGAGCAGAAATCCCAGCTCTCCCTGGTGAAGGACCCCCCCTACCCACAGCCTGCATCTCTGCCTCCTCCCTGGGAGGGGAGAGGCAAGGCCCCATAGACTTCCTCCTCACCACTGGGCACTTCAAGGGAAATCCAAGCCTTAGGTTCCCTTCTGTCTCTGGCAGCTGGATGTTTTCTTGGTGTCCTCCGTGTCCTTTTTGACTCTTCCCTGTGTCCATCGTTAGCATGTGCAAAGTCCCCTGTCATCCCGCCCTGCCCCGCCCTGCTCCTCATTTCAGGGCTGTCCACACAGTGAGTGTCTGTTCTCTCTCTCTGTTTGGATGTATTGCTCTGTGTAACTCAGTGGGTCTCCCTCTTTCTGGTTTGTTTTTTTTCTAGATTCCTGCCGTTTGTTCATCGTTGTGCCTAAAGCATGTCGATGTGGCGTCAAGTACATCGTCCAAATCCCTGTCTCTTCAGCTTCTCTGATGCTTGAACTCTCACCTTTGACCTTGTGTTGACCTTTGATGCTGATGTGTATTTTTATTATGTTTGTTTCTTTCTTTGTTTTTTCTTTTTTCTTTCCTTTTTTTTTTTTTTTTTTTTTTTTTTTTTTTTTTTTTTTTTTTTTTTTTTTTTTTTTTTTTTCCCTTTTCCTTTTTGTGCTGCCAAAATTGGTTTTGCTAGAACGACTGCTGAAGGGGAAATATTTAAACTTGCATTTGAATATAAAAAAAATCTATTTTTCTAGAACTTCATAAGATAACCACTTGATTTTGTGATTCCAATTCTTTGTAATTGTCTTCAGAGCAGCCCTACTAGCACATACCGCGTGGTGTTTGTGTTTCTGTGAACACACAGCCAGTCCATTTCTAGGCTTTGTTTCTGTGTGCTTAGTTTTAAAGACAACTTTGAAGTAAACAGTGAAATAAAGGATGTCACTTAAACCTTTGAGGCTCCTGAGCACATTTTGCTGATACAGTTTGTGGGGCTTGAGGAGACTGCATGTGTTGTTCTTATTTTTGGTTTTCTGAGTTCTCCACTGCAGAACACACCTGGATGCCCCTCTCCGACAGCAGGCTGCAGTTTGGGCCCCAGCCCTCCCTTTTTGTTCCTTTGTGGTCTTCCTTTGAGTGACCCTACGGGGCAGCCCCGGCTCACCTCACGCTTGTCCTGCAGTCTTCACAGCAAAATGTGATGCTTTGATCTCTTTGGTTTTGTTTTTGTATTGCTTTTGTGTTTTAATTTTGAATATTTTTCCCACTAAGATTATGCTCAGAAAAAAACAAGTTTTGCATGTTTCCTGCTATTTCTTCACACCTTCGTATATATCACCTTCACCTCTCTGTTTTCTATAGTTTGTGCAAAAACTGACCGATTTAAAAGGGTTTCAAAGAAGCTGTTTTAAATTGTTGTGGGGTTGATTATTTTTTTCAAGATTGTACTGTTTATTTTGAAGTGGCAACTTTCTCTACTGCCTGTAGAGCAGGTCCTGTGCACTTAGACTGTCACCCTGTGTGGCATCAGGTCTCAGTAGGGCACCTGGGACCTGGGTCACAGGCAGTGAAGCAGAGACAGCAAGGTTGAGGGGCAAGGCTGAGGGGCACAGGAGGCCAGAGGCCAACGCCCAGCGGGGAGGGTGCTCTGGCACTGAATGGCAGCAGCCTGCCCCAGCTTTCCTAGGTGACAAGCACAATACCCATCTTTACACTGTTTACACCCTGAGCGCCGCCTACCCCAGCCAGCTCTTTCCCAGCTCTTTCCCAGCTCTGTTCTGCCTGGCAGCTGGAGTGGGGATCAGGCCAGGGGCGTTTTCTTAATTGGGTGAAGAGCCGCATGGCTACTGACCCTGGGTTCCAGGCCAGCCAGTACTTAGGCTCCCTAAGGGGAAATTCCCCTCTTCTCTTGTGACTCCGTCCAGCCTTGGGGTCTTGGGACTTGAGGAAGAATGTGAATGGAGAGGGAGAGGCCAGAGGAGAGTTGAAAAGAGGGCAGCATGGGTCTGAGGAGCAGAAGGGAACTGGAGAGGAGTTGATGGAGGGTCGGTCCCCCAGCGCTAAGCACTGCAAACAGGACCATGGGGGTGGGTGCAAGGGACAGTGTGGGTGCAGAAGCATGGTCAGTGCGTGCTTGCTGGGGTTACGAGGTCCCAGCCAGCTGCCTAGGCCATGCTGGAGGCTGCTCCTGCTGGCTGGAGGGGCAGCCTTGAGGACCCAGCATCCAGCCGTGGAGGCCGGGTCCCAGAAGGTGGGTAGGCAAGCCAGGCCCAGCCCCGAGCCTGCACCCACAGTCTGACTGCACAGAGCCGCCTTGCAGGGGCGCCAGGCCTGCCCTTCCTGGGACTGAGAAACTGTTTGCCAATGTATTTTGCTTTCAATTCCAAGAGGAGCTCTGGGAAAACCTGTGGATAAAACCAAATGCCAAACGTTGGACGTTGTTTCCTTTTCATTTTCTCTGATTGTTTTAATTGTTCTGTGGTGGTTTTAATGGATTTGAGACCCTGGAGCGGCAGCTGTCTTTCTGATTTCCAGCTGCTTTTTGTGAATAATTTAAAAAGAAAAAAAAAAAAAGAAACTTTACATTTTGGAGACAAACCTGTGTGAGTTTTTTATTGGTACAAACGTATTTAACACTAGGGGTTTTGTACAGTTTTTTGCCTTTTCTACTAGAAAACAATGTAAAGTGATTTCACAATGTGAAGAGAAAAAAAAATGCCACTATGACCAAACGCACAGTCTGTTCTGCAGCAGCAACGGGATTCAATCAACTCAAGTCGAGATCCAGCCGTAGAAATGCTTTTCCTTGACCTTGTTTGAGCTTTTCTTTCTTTCCTGTTTTGATTTGCAAAAGAAAATGTCTTTTGTGTGAAGTTGTGTTGTACTCTGTAGAAAATTATGGATTTTACTTTAATGGTTTTTAAAAAGGTAAGAAGAGTCTTTGTCGCTTTTCTCACCCAATCAGAGTTTGTGTAGTGGATTAAAAAAGAAAAAATTGTTACAAGTTTGGAGCAAGGGAGTATGTGTTTCAAAGGACTCGCCTTCCTTTTTTGTGTGTTCTTTCCTTTTGTCCCAATGGGAAACCTAAATCTGTTTTAATTGCACAGACACACGGACAAAAAGTCATTTTGTATCTGCCAAGTGTGGTACCTTCCTTTGTTTATTTGCTATTAAACTGTTTGAGAAGAACAGATGCCATCTTCTGAGTCATTGATTGCTGGGTGCGGGGGTAGGTCGCCATGGGGATGAGGTTTGGGGATATTCCTGATGGGAGAGTGTCACGCTGTGCCCCGTGTCCCTGACAGTGTGCAGCTCCACTGCAGGCCAGTGCCTCTGAGAACCTGGAGCTGGTCCTGCAGTCCTAGTCTCCCAGGGAAGCAGTCTCTCTACAGGGTTTGGTTGCTTTGCCCACGGTGGTTTTTCTTCCAAAATTCCTTCAGGTCACCCACACACACCAGTATTTCTGGGGCCATCTTTGCCCTCTGAGAAACTTCAAGGTCATACTTGGCCACTGAGCTGGGGATCTTGGGCTGGGTACTGAAGAGTGAGACCCTCTGTGTTGCTGCCAGCCTGACCCAGGGCCCCGGCTGCTCACAGCCGGCTCACAGGGGCATGTGGCAGCATTCCAGCGGGCACAGCACAGGCAGAGCCCGGGAATGAGCAGCCCCTCCCTTCTTTGTGCCAGAGTCAATCATGCTGAGGCTAAGAACCCAGGAAAGAAGAGTCACCTCGGGTGACCTGCTGTCCACTTTCTCAGAGATCTCAAACCTGACCTGTGTTGCTTCAGAGTCCTAAAAGACCTTGAAGTCACGTGTTGGCTTTAATTGTTCTCTTATTCTAAAAAGTTTAAAACCAGAACTTTGTGTCAGTACTCACGTGCCTGTCCTTGCTACTGCCCAGACTGGTCCCCAGCCAGGGGTGTGTGACACAGGCCACTCATGATGTCCTGGGCCTTCCCGCACTGCCCCTCTGTTGTACAGAGGCACTACTGGGTTAGACACCAGACCACCTGCAGGACAAACCAGAGCAAGGTCTAAGGAGCTGGCGGGG
This sequence comes from Capromys pilorides, assembly GCA_004027915.1. Lineage (NCBI taxonomy): Eukaryota > Metazoa > Chordata > Mammalia > Rodentia > Capromyidae > Capromys > Capromys pilorides. Next base: position 32,395 of record PVKN010001595.1, read on the forward strand.
AGGGGGCTGGGGAGATAGCTCAGTGGGAAAAGTACTTGCCTGGCAAGTACAAGGTCCTGAGTTCAATCCCTGGTACCACCAAAAAAAGAAAAACTATTCTCCTAAGGAGCTGGGACTCTGCCCTCCAAAGAAGAGCCAGGGGCTCTGTGGGTCTCACTGCTTCCTGGGTGGCACTGCAGCCCCAATAGTCCTAGAGACCTGCAGGAGTCCTGCAGTGGCACTCCTGGGTGCACGGTCTCTGCACTGAGCCGGCGTTACTGTGTAGGATAGCCCAGGCTGGCCTAGAGCTCCTGAGCCTCCTGCCTCAGCCTCCCAGGGATGGGATTACAGGTATGCTCTACCACACCAAGCGGATACCTATAGTTATTTACTGAATCTGGTATCAGTTCAACTGTAGCTTGTCTGAATTATTTTTTTTTTTTGGGTGGGACCAAAGTTCGAACTCACAACCTTGCAATTGCCAGGCAGGCACCTGTGCCATGGAGCTATCTCCCCAGCCCCTAAACTATTTCTTACTGTGGCAAAAATTCACATAGCAGTAAAGTTGCTATGGTAATGTTTTTGGCAGGGAGATGGTCTCACTGTGTAGTTAGGCTGGTTTTTGACTCACTGTAATTCAGGCTGGCTTCAAACCTAACAGTGATCCTCCTCAGCCTCCTGGGTGCTGGGATTACAGGCTTGTGCCACCACACCTGTCTAATTGTAACTGTAATTTTGTGCCATTAAGTCCATTTACAGTGTTGGTGTTACCATTACCACTTCAATGTTTCGCATCAACTCAGTGCATTTTTAGGGCCAGCAAGGTAGCTCAGCAGACTAAGGGCCTGCTTAGACAAGCACGAGGACTGGGGCTTGATTCTTGGCATCACATGCTACACCAGCCCTGCCCCTGGGTGCACGGAGACGGGGTGTGGTGGCACACACTTGTAGTTCCACCACTGGGAAGGCTGAAAACAGGACCACTGAGTCCAAGCCACATAATGAGACCCTGTACCAAATATATTTTATTAGGGGCCGGGGAGATAGCTCAGGGACACAAGTGCCTGCCTGGCAAGTGCAAGGTACGGGTGTTCGATCCCGGTTCTGGGGAAAAAAAAATATTTTTTTTAATGTATTTTTAACTTCCACTTAATTTAGATCCAGGCTGGTTATGGAACTCGCCACAATCCTGCGTCAAACTCGACAGTGGTGGGATTATAGATGTGCAGCTCTGAACACTGCTGATGGTGTAGTCATGAGTTAGAGATCCTGATTCTACTTGAAGTACATATTAGAACCTGATATGAAAATGGGATTTTGCGGACTGTGTTAGCATCTTTCATGCTTTAAGGCTGTTGCTTCTCTTTAGAATTTTCTTGGGTCCAGGTAAGGTACAATCCCAGTGCTCAGGAGGCTGAGGCAGAAGGATTGCTTTGAGTTTGAGGCTAGCCTGGGCTACAAAGTGAGTTGAAGGCCCCTCTGAACTGCATAGCAAGACCCCCGGCTCAAAAGAAAAAAAAAAAAAGAATTTACTAGGGCTGAGGGTGTTGTCCAGTAGGGGAGCACTTGCTTAGCATGTGTAAGGCCCCAGTGTCACAAAAAATAAACCATATTCAAAGCCAGTGTTTTTTTGAGACACAGTGTCACTATGTCCAAAGAGAATATGTTAGAAAAACGCTTATCTTTTGGAACATTAGACTTGTATCTTATAGTCCTAAAGCTGCATGCACACGTGCCAGTCCTAGGGGTCGAACCCAGAATCTTTACACTGAGGTAAATTCCAGCCCAGGTTTTTATTTTATAATAATAATTATATTATTATTATCATTATTTGCACTTTAGTACAGGGTCTCACTATGTAGCTCAGACTCAGTGATCCTCCTGTTTTCAGCCTCCCAAGCGCTGGGATTATAGGTGTGCCACCACACCCAGTCTCAGTCTCTGTCTCAGCATTGTGGGGGTGGCATGCCAGGGATTGAATCTTGGCCACTGCAGGTGCTTTAATCTTTTCCTTTTTTTTTTTTGGTCTTTTTGAGACAGGGTCTTACTGTGCAGTTCAGACTGATTTTGAGTTCACTTTTGTAGCCAAAGCTGGTCTCAAACTTGCTAGCTAGTTAGTTAGTTAGTTAGTTAGTTAGTTAGTTATTTATTTATTTATTTATTTATTTATTTATTTATTTATTGTCTTTTTGAGACAGGGTCTCACTATGCAGTTCAGACTGACCTTGAGCTCACTTTTGTAGCCCAGGCTGCGAACTCACACTGATCCTCCTGCCTCAGCCTCCTAAGTGCTGGGACTATAGGCGTGCGCCACCATGCCCTAACTTGCTTTTATTTTACTTATTTATGTATTTTAGAGAAGAGTCTACAGGGTGATCAGGGTCTCACCACTAGATCAGACTCGTAATCCGCCTTTTTCCATTTATTTATTTATTTATTGCTTGCTTGCTTGCTTGCTTGCTTGCATGACTGGGGTTTGAACTCAACCTTGCACTTGCCAGGCAGGCACTTGTGCCATGGAGCTATCTCCCCAGCCCCCTTTTATTTTGAAACAAAGTCTTGTCTATAATTGCTAAAGCTAGGCTCAAACTAGGATCCTCCTGCCTCAGCCTCCCAAGTAGCTTCCATCTCTCTAGATGGTGCAGCGCCTGCTGCTCTCCATATCATTTTCTCCACGAATGCCAGGCTCCTAATAACAGGTCCCTGTGGGGGAACCACGTGGCTGTGCCTGGCACCTCTGCCCTTTCCAGAGGGAGTCAGGCCCCATCCCGCCCCACCTGCAGAGCATCACTTGCTGGTACCCTGGCTTTGCTGGGAAGGGGTTCCATCGGGGGAGGGCTCTTGTCCCTCTGGGGTGGGGACTGGACTGGATCTTGCTGCAGCAAGGGGGCTGTCCTGACCAGGGCCATGCCCTGGGCTGTGCCACCGCAGTACAGAGCAGCAGAGTCCTATTTTAAAGTCAATTGAGCTGTTTAGTTTTTCCCGTGCCTTTATTGAGCTATAAGCTACACACTGCAGGTTACTCAGCTGTGTGAGGCATACCGTTGGTTGGTTCCCACACTGATGCAACTGTTGTCACAACTCAGTTATAGAACACTTGTCTTCCTGAAAGGAACCCTGTAGTTGTTAGCGGTCACCCCTCTCCCCTGGCAACCACTGATCTTCCTGTTGCTTTGCTCTTCACGTTTTCTGTAAATGCAGTGCTCACCATTCAGACCTTTGCCGTTGGGTTTTCACTGTCCTGAACATTTCCTCCTCCCTCCCTTGAGAAAAAGACACCAGCTCATCTCGAGAGCTTGTCACCCCACCAGGACCTGTGCCGCAGCTGTCAAGCTCCATCTAGTTCCCCCACACCCCTGCGTACCCACCTGTCATGTTCACTTCCTCCCCAGATGGCTGCTCACTAGCCTCTGAGGAGCTGTTTCATTACCTCAGGCCCAGGAGCCTCATTTCAAGTATCCAAAAGCTACTGGTACACATTGCGATCATGTTAAACAGTGCCACCCTAGAGAGGCTCCATCCCTGAAGCCCACGATCAGCACTGTTGCAGTTGAGTTGCTTTTTAAAAAAAAAAAAAAGTCTTGCTTTAAGAAAACAAAATGAGGGCCGGCGAGATGGTTCAAGTGGTCTAAAGCGCCTGCTTAGGAAAGCTCAGGCAACTGCAGGGACTGCGGTTCGATCCCTGGCACCACATGCTGCGCCAGCCCCACCACCAGGGCAGGCTGGGCCAGCCACAAAATAAACAAACGCAACAAACAAATAAAATTTAAAAAAAGAAAACAAAATGAGCCGGGTGTGGTGGCACACGCCTGTAATCACGCAGTCAAGACTGAGGCACGAGGGCCGGCGAGATGGTTCAGTGGTCTAAAGCACCTGCTTAGGAGGGCTCAGGCAACTGCGGGGACTGCAGTTCGATCCCCGGCACCACATGCTGCGCCAGCGCCACCACCAGGGCAGGCTGAGCCAGCCACAAAATGAATAAATAAAGAAACAAACAAACACAACAAGCAAACAAATAAGTAAGTAAGTAAAATTTAAAAAAAAAAAAAAAAAAAGACTGAGGCACGAGGATCATTGCAAGTTTGAGACCAGCCTGGACTGTACAGCAAGACACTTTCAAAAAGACAAAAATAAGCACCTGCCTGGCAAGCACAAGGTCCTAAGTTTGATCCCTGGTCCCCCCAAAAAGAAAAAAACGAAAAAGGGTCAGGAAGATAGCTTGTTGGTATAAGTGCCTGCCTGGCAAGCTCAAGGACCCAAGTTCAATCCCCCCTGCACCACATGCCATGCTGAGCTGGCCACCAAAACCACACACCTGTGATCATAGCACTGGGGAGGCCAGGGCAGGAGGGTGAGTCACTATGAGTCTGGGCTGTGTAGCGACACTGTACAAATAAAGATTTTTTTTTTTTTTTAAGAAATCTGTGTAGCTTTCAAAATGATTATTTAAAAAGGAAAAGAGGGGCTGGGGAGATAGCTCCATGGCACAGATGCCTTTCTGGCAAGTACAAGGTTATATGAGTTTGAACCCCAGTCCTGCAAAAAATAAAAATAAGGAAAAGAAAGGCTGAGCACAGTATAATGCCTCCGTAATCCCAGTGCTCTGGAGGCTAAGGCAGGAGGATGGATACAATTTCAAAGCCAGCCTGAGCTACATAGATCCTGTCTGGAAAAAAAAAAAAAAAATGAAGCCAGGCGTGGTGGCGCATGCCTATAGCCCTAGCACTCTAGGAAGTTCAGAGAATCACAATGTCAAGCCCCACTTAAACAGCTGAGACTCCTTTAAAAAGGACTTGTGGCTAAACATGGTGGCATATGCTTGTAACCCCAACACTTGAGGACTACTGCTGGGACAAGTGAATCCCAAGTTTGAGTCCTGCCTGGGCAAGTTAGAAAGACCTTGTCTAAAAACTTCTGAGAAGCCCGAGGATGTAGCTCAGTTGGAAAGCCGTAGGTTCAAACCCTTGTGCTACCAAGAAAAAAAAAAAAACAAATCATTGTGAGCAAGGGCCAGCGATTTACCTCAGTAGCCCAACACAGTGCCTGCCTGGCAAGTGTGAGGTCCTAAGTTTGGTTCTGGGTAACCTCTTCAAAAAAAAAAAAAATAGTGGATCCCTATGCCTCAGTCCATTGGCAGGCTGGGTAGTGTACTTCGGGATTTTTCTGGAAGGTATGTCCCATACAGAAGAGCACAGCTTCTTAGATACTGTACTGTCCCCAGCCTGTGTCCATCTGGGAGTGCAGGTGTCTGCTGCTTCCTTTCCTAGGGGCCACATCGAGTTTCATGGCTTATTAGCCTGGTGGACGTGAGCTATTTCTAGTTTTTTCACCTGCACAAATAATAGCCAATTAAGAGGCATTAGTTAAGCATCATGAGTAGTGGATTAGCTAGTGGCCAACTGGTAACGCCCACTGAGCTGCATCAGTGTGGTGCGGGGCCTGGAGGGCCCACCTGGGGGTTGCTGCCAGCAGCATAAAGGGAGAACTGGAGGGGAAGACGGTGCTGTGATTCTCCTGGAGAAGCTTGTCGCGCTGGTTTTCCTGATAGGAACTCTGCTGCTCTTGCTCTCAGGAGCTCGGGTCCTCGCTGTCCCTGAGGGTGGCTGTGGCTCTTTTCCAGAGAGCTCTGGTCCCTCCTTACCTTGAGCATCGCTTCCTGGCCCCAGCGCAGCTCCCCCAGCCTGCTGGCACCGATCCTTCATCCCGCTGACACCGACTTTCTAGCTTCCACCACTGACCTTAGGGCCTTCCCAGCACAGATCCTTGACGCAGACTCACATGGGACGATGTCCAGGGCTCCAGGCCTCCAGCCAGACTGGGGACATTGCTATGGGCTCCAGGCCCTCAGCTGGATTCTTGGGGTCTCTAGTGTGTGGACAGCTCTCTTGCATTCTGACTCTTTGGGTGACTTCACAAAATAATCCTATGAACGATGTGTCCTGTATTAAATCTGTTCTCTTAAAAACCCTGACTACAGCTTCCTGTTTTCAGAGCAAGCTCGTAATTTATGATCTCATTTGATTTTGCCAGAAAACTTTCCAGGGAGAGGCCTCCCCGTCCTACAACTGAGAGAACAAACGCAGGGCAGTGGACCCAGGCTTACACCTACGTTGGCAGGGGGGGCTGCTGATGGAAGCCGGTGGAAGGCCAGTGAAGGGGTCTGTGACTCTTGGCTTCAGTGTCTGGCTGAGGATCCAGAGTGGTGGGGACCGTAGCTGAGAGGGACCTTCCTCCTCCATGGGGGCCACCTAAGTGGTGAGACCAGACGGTCGCAGGCCTAGGGTTGCCTGAGCATCCCATCTTCAAGGGAAGCAGGAAGTGTAGGTTTTTATGTGAAAGTGCCCACATACCAATTGTCACCAGCCAGCTGGGAACACATGGGCCTTACCCCAGTGTGTGATCCTTGCCTACTTGAGCCCCGAGGGTAACATTTTGAGGAATGCGAGCTAGGACCTGTGCTCCACCGGGCAAGCGCCCACCCTATAACACTGCACCTCAGCCCTGCCTTCAGCTTTGCTGTGAGACACAGAGCTGCTCCCTGATGCAGCAGATGCCCTCAGCTGTCCCTCAAACCTATGAGGTTTTGTGACCTAGAAAGGCCATCTTGTGGCTCTTGCACCTGACTTGGCTTTTTTTTTTTTTTTTTTTTTTTTTCCAAAACTGGGGATTGAACTCAGGATCCTTTACTTGCCAGGCAGGCACTTGTGCCCCTGAGCTATCTCCCCAGCCCATAACTCAGCTTTTATTCAGCCTCCCCTGATCTCTTTCTCCTGACCACCCCCGCCTCAGCTCTGCGTTAGGCTCCTGGCAGCTCCCTTGTGCGCCAGGTGGTGGTCACTATGGATTTCTCCACACTGGGGCTTGGCTCCTCCCTCTCCAAGACGTGCTGTGGCTAAGAGGGAGGCTGCTCCAGTCACCCTGCTTCCGGTTGCAGTGTGGCCAGCTCTCAGTGCCCTAGTTTCCTTATCTGTACACTGAGGTAATGCTTCACTAAGAAAACAGTGAAGAGTCCGTCAGTCTCACCTCTCTGGACCTCTGCAGTTATAAAGTTACACAGCTCCTGCCCAGGAGCGTACTCCTAAGCCAGGGCAGTAGCTGAATTCTGGGAAATGGCCCCAAAGTGCAGTCTTGGAGGAAGGAAACCGGCTCTGCGGTGTAGAAGCAGCAGGTGTGAGCGAGCACAGTGTCCACTCAGGAGCTCGAAGTGGCCTAGGGCAGGTTTCAAACTGGAGATCACTAGGCCTGGCGCCTTCAGGCTGTGGACACCAGCTGTCCTGCCTTTCCTGCCACACTTCATGGCTGGCTGCTGAGGGGGACCTCCTGGGCCTACCGAAATGACGGGGATCCCAGCCTTGAGCCTCCCTCCCACCGGCCAGGCCTAGGTGTGCTTTTCCCTCCTGTCCCCTGGACCCACTTCAGTGTCCCCTCTACCTCCGCCACTGCTGGGTAGCTCCTGGCTGGCCGCTGCTTCTTGACAGGTCCTGACCTCTGGCTCCACTGCACCTCATTCGGGCAAGCAGGCCAGGACAGGGGTGCTGCCGAGCCCGCAGCATTTTGGTTTCAGGCAAAAACTCATTTCTTCTCCCTGCATTCACTCAGGTGATGGATGCATGGAGTGAGTACAGCGCCATGCCTGGCTCTGCTTGGGCTGAGACAAAGGCCTTTCCCATCATTTAGTAGGGCAGAGCCTGCGCAGGTGACCTCAGCAGGTGCTGATGCTAGAGATACATGTGTCCAGGTGACCCATGACTCCATGAGTGGTTAAGTGGGTTCACCCTAGCGGCACTTCCTGGGTAGTCAGAAGGGAGGAGAAGGAAGCAGGGGCCCGAAAGGCCCTGGGACAGACAGCCAGCAGCCCCTCAGTAAGCCAAGTGTGCAGTTGCCGCAGGACCCCGCAACCCAGCAACTCCACTTCTAAGTGTACACCGAGAGAAAAGTGTGTCCACCAGTGGTTTATACATCACCCTACAGCCCAGACGCCCTCCACCGACACTGAGAAGTAGCCACACGCCAGCTACTGCCTGGCGCCGAGGATGGAGACCTACATGGCACGGGTGCAGGTGGATGCTGGAAACCACCACAGCAGGCCTCTCCTCGTGTCATTCCTGCTCTCTTCCAGGAGCCCCTACCACTCTGCTCATCGGACTGTGGCACAAGGGATGAGACCCGGGCTGTGCACACTTCAGGCAGTTCTTCCCCGACTGGTGCCCGGCCTGTGCAGCCCACACCTGGGAGATGCCCACAGCAGGCAGATCCCCACACACCGATTAGCCCTGCTGCTGGCCTTTGTCACCCTAGTGTGGGATGCCAGGACCACCTTCCTCCTTCTCCCCAGGGCCCCAGGCCAACAACCCAGGCCACCTTTGGCAGCGCCTCATTGTACCTCAGTGAGCTCTTTAGAAACCTAGCTCCCAAAGACAGGGCTGAGCATTTGCCGAGCATGTGGGGGGCCTTGGGTTCAAGTCCCAATACCCTAAAGAAGAACACATGTCTATAATCACAATCCTGAGGTATGGGAGTTAGGATTTCAGCTCACCAATATGAGGTGGGGACCACAATGCAACCCTAACACCAGAGGGATACAGAGCAGCTACCTGTGGATATGAGCGTCTTTGGAGGCTGAGGAGAGTGGGAATGAATGACAGCTGAGCAGGACGGGGGAAGGTACTGAACACCACTGGATTACCCACGTGCCCTGCAGCAGGGGAGGTGAGAGCAGCTACTAGGGTGGCAGGGTGCACCCTGGCAGGGCTTCTTTGGCCCCCAATACGGCAGGGCTACAACTATGTGCTCCCTGCCCTTGGCTTTCCCCTTCTAGGGCTTGGCCTCAAAGCTCAGTGTTAGCTAGGGACCTTCCAGCCCAGGATTAAAAGTAGAATTGAGATGTTTTACTTTACTTTTGGTTGGGAACATGGTTTGAGCCCAAGACCTGAGCACTGAGCCATACCCGCAGCCTGTGCTTTGTTTTGAGCCAGTCTTCCCAAGTTGTCCAGGTGGAGCTCAAGCTTAAGATCCTCATGCCTCAGCTTCCCAGAGAACAGACTTCCAGGCACACGCCACCACGCCTGGCGGGAACACCTGTGAAACAGGGCCCTCCCACAGGGTCGTCACACAGGGCCCCTTAAGCCGGACACTGTTGTGTTCCTGCCACGAGTGCCTCCTCAGTGCCCCTCACTGTCCTGCGAGCCAGGCACTGCGACTGTCTTCCCTGGCTCCCCAAGGTCACATGGCCTAGCCTGCTACCACACAGGGACAGCAGGAAGTGGCTGGGCTGCCTTCCACGGTTTACTGTCTGCTCTCCTCACGCTGCAGAAGACGAAGCGGAGGCCCAGAGAAGAAAACAGCTCAGCCCTGAGAGTAGCAGGAGCCCGGCTTCAGCACCAACCAGCTCAAGGACCTTCTCTCCGCAGGGAGGTGCTGCGACTGGTGTGACTAGCACTCGGCCAGAGGCCTGCAGCGAATGCATCCCAGGAACACGGCGGGGTCTGAGCACGTGTGGGCAGGGTGGAGGGAGGCAGGGCACTGGCCCCAGGCGGACTCTGCTTCCTCAGGGCTATACGCCCTTCCAGGTCCCCCAGGAGACCACTGGGGAGTGGGCGGGTGCGTCCCGGCCCCGTGACCTTGCTGCCGACATTCCTCAGAGCCCACGTGGCTGCAAGTGGCAGGGACAGCTGCTCTCAGGGGCCACTACCCAAGCAGCTGTGTTCCCAGGGTGGCGCCCGTGGGCCGCTGCTTTCCTCCCTGCGGCCATGGGGGATGAGTGGCACTGAGGAGCCTCTGTATCTCTCTGAGAGCAGGCGACGGGCCGTGCAGGATGGGGCAGGACCAGACGAAGCAGCAGATCGAGAAGGGGCTGCGGCTGTACCAGTCCAACCACACCGAGAAGGCGCTGCGGGTGTGGACCAAGGTGCTGCAGAAGAGCGCGGACCCGGCAGGCCGCTTCCGGGTGCTGGGCTGCCTGGTGACGGCGCACTCAGAGATGGGCCGCTACCGAGAGATGCTCAAGGTGGGCAGCGCCCGGGTGGGGACACTGCGGGGCCTGCCGGCTGCCACGCGGGCTGGGTTTGGGCTGGGCCTGGAGCCTCCAGCTCCCCATCTGAGGCCCGCGTGTTGGAGACAGGGCTTTCGGGTTGGGGCACCAGCCCTGGGCCCCCAGTGGGTTTGTGGGAGCCAGGCCTGGACTGCAGCTGGACTTGGCCAGTCCCGTAGGGCTGGGGGGCATGGGGTCCTCAGGTCCATTGCTGTGAGAACACCCCACCCCCCAAACCCTCACCCCCGCTCCGTGGGCAGTTTGCCGTGGCTCAGGTGGACACTGCGCGAGAGCTGGAGGACGCCGACTTCCTCCTAGAGAGCTACCTGAACCTGGCTCGCAGCAACGAGAAGCTGTGCGAGTTCCCCAAGGCCGTCTCCTACTGCAAGACCTGCCTCGGCCTGCCGGGCACCAGGGCCGGCGCACGGCTCGGCGGCCAGGTCAGCCTGAGCATGGGCAACGCCTTCCTGGGCCTCAGCCTCTTCCAGAAGGCCCTGGAGAGCTTCGAGAAGGCCCTGCGCTACGCCCACAACAACGACGACACCATGCTGGAGTGCCGCGTGTGCTGCAGCCTGGGCAGCTTCTACGCGCAGGTCAAGGTGGGCAGCGGGGCAGGGGCGCTGGGGCTGGAGCATGGCAGAACCTCACTGCATCCGGGGCCAGAGAGCTAGACCTGCCCTGGGCAGAGGGTGGCTGGAGGAGGAGGAGCCCCAAGAGCAGCCAGGCCATTCTGTGTTCTGGAACTGTGTGTGTGCACAGTGATGACTTAAGACTGGCAGTGGGGGTGGGCACAAGTATAGTTCTTTTTTTATTTTTTTAATATTTATTTATTTACAGTTCAAAACCTTTTTTGCTTTGAAGAAAACCACATGAGAAAGTAGAAGCATGCAATGATTTCCATATAACCACCACATACATTAACTATTTTGCCAGTCTCTTGCAGGTACTTGGGAGTGAACCCCACACTGACTGCCAGGCCTTTTTTATTTTTACTTTGAGACAGGGTCTCACTAAGTTGCTAGCGTTCCCAGGGTTGACCCAAACTTTTGGATCCTTCTGCCTCAGCCTCCCAGAGTGCTGAGATTACAGGCACATACCATTGCACCTGGCTGTTTACTACGGAAAGCAGAGAACTGGCTGGTAGGACACCATCTCTCCTGTGTGTGTTGTTTCCTCAGGGAATCATTAGTTTCTTCCTGTCTCCTTTATCCCTTGGGAATGGGAAGACTGAGTGGCTCTGTACCGGGTCATTTTGGAAAGAACTTACGTTTTTACCATACCGACGCTGCTGTGCTCTTTGCACACACCAGGGAGTCTGAGGAGCGACAGCCCGGGCCCTCCAGGTTCAAGGTCCCATTTTCCTTTGAGGCCTGACAGGCTGAGCCGAGGGCTGGCACTGTGGCACTCTGTGACCCTGGCACCATTTCACAGTGGTCTTGATTCTCACTGATGTTCCTACCCGAATCAGTCTTCCCAACACATGAGCGCGGGTTTCCAAGTTCCATTTGTTAAGTGGCGTCAGGTGGTTACTCTGGAATATAGTTCTCAAGGAAAGGCAGAATCATCCCCCTTTAACTGCCACTTTTCAGAGCGAATGGGCATTGTGACCCCTGCTAGTCACTTGTCCCACCTTCTCTGAGTATTGCCATGACATCTGGTCTCTTTTCTTCCATTCAGTCAACCGCAATTCCTCTGATCCTCCTCTTGCTGCTGCTGCTGCTCTTCCTCCTCTTCCTCCTCCTCCTCCTCCTCCTCCTCCTCCCCCTCCCCCTCTGTGCTAGGGGTGAAGCCCAGGGCCTTGTGCCCGCAAGGCAAGGGTTCTACTACTTAGCTACATCTCTAGATCTTGTTAAGTTGCTCGGGGAGGACTCAAACTTGCGATCCTCCTGCTTTGTCTCCTGAAGTATTGGGATCGCAGGTGTGCACCACCATACCTGGCTGAGTTTCATTTTTAAATAAGGTGAGAGATGCCAGAGCATGTCTCCATGCTGTGCTGGGGTGGGGTGGGGTAGGGGGTTTGTGGGGAGAAGAACACAGTGACACAGAGCTGGGGCATGGGCGAGGCGGTTGGGTGGGCAGCAGAGTAAGGCCAGGATGGGCTGAGGGCCTGGAGAACAGACCTTAGGAAGCTGCAGAAGAGAAGAGTTCACTGCCTCGCCCATCTGTTCTGATGTCTCTTGAGCTGCTGCCCCTGTGCCATGGGAACATTGACATCACCACTTCGTGTGGTCCTGAAGCTGAGGAGCCCACTGGGAACTGGATGCTTGCGATACCTCCATCCCTCCCTTCCCTTTTCTTTTCTCCTCTCCTTTCCTCTGTTTTGCTTCTGGGGACAGGATCTCCCTGTGTAGTCCCAGCTGGCCTTGAACCCACTGTGTTTCCCAGCTGGTTTGACATCACAGAGGCCTTCCTGCATCAGCCGCCCAGAGGTGGCATTACAGGCATGTGCCATGCGGTGCTTCCTCATCTTTTCATTCATTCTTTGCAGAAGTACGTTCTGTCCATGTGTGAGATGCAAGAGCCAGCCCAGGCTCTCGGGATCCAGCTTCAGTGCTGGCCAAGACTGCCACTCCGACACCAGGAGCCCTTGCGGGGACAGCTCCCACACTCAGCACACCCTCCACCTGTGTTCCCACAGGACTACGAGAAAGCCCTGTTCTTCCCCTGCAAGGCGGCGGAGCTTGTCAACGACTATGGCAAAGGCTGGAGCCTCAAGTACCGGGCCATGAGCCAGTACCACATGGCCGTGGCCTACCGCCTGCTGGGCCACCTGGGCAGCGCTATGGAGTGTTGCGAGGTGGGGCCATGGAAAAGCACTGGAGCAGGGGGCAGGGAACCGGGGCAGGAGTCAGGGCTGTCCCTTCCCAGAGGAGGTTTGGGCTCATGTTCAGAGGAGGGTCTCCCTCTGCAAACACCCACAAGAGTCAGGCAGGGAGGAAGCCAGTCTCAGGTTCAAATCCCAGCCATGCCGCTTGCCCCTTGGGACCTCGGGCGGAGTGCTTCTCCCTGAGCCTGGGCATCCGCTATCATCCGTGACTGCAGCCCTGCCGGGTGCTCCGTGCATAAAGCCTGGCAACAGCACCAGTGCAGGGCTCTGAGGGCACTGTGACCCCATGACTGTCCCACCCCTCACAGGAGTCCATGAAGATCGCGCTGCAGCACGGGGACCGGCCGCTGCAAGCGCTCTGCCTGCTCTGCTTTGCTGACATCCACCGGAGCCGTGGGGACCTGGAGGTGAGGTCCCTGGGGTAGGAGGGGGCACCGGTCTGGCCTGGTCTGATACTGCCGCCTCCGTGTGCAGACAGCTGTCCCCAGGTATGACTCCGCCATGAGCATCATGACTGAGATCGGGAACCGCCTGGGGCAGGTGCAGGTGCTGCTCGGTGTGACCAAGTGCTGGGTGGCCAGGAAGGCACTGGACAAGGTGAGGGCAGCCCTGCCCAGGCCCTGGCACTGCCCACCACTGCCTGCTCATGCCAGCCAGTCCTGCCAAGCTCAGCGACCCGATCCTGTGAGGCCAGGACAGTCTGACTTAGCTTCGCAGCTCGCAGCAGGGTGTGCCTGGCCCAGGGACCTGTGGTTAATGAGGAGCCCTCACTGACTCGCACGTCTCCCAGCAGCATGTGGGGCAGGCATGTCCCGCCCATTCCTTTTCTCACTTTTCTTTTTATGTTTATTTTTTTTTTTATATAAAAAGTATCAAATTTATATCATAGTTTCATTTTTACATTAGAGCTGTTGGGTAATGACTAACTTAAAATGCTCATTTTTCTTTTAAAAATTTTTTTAATTATTTATTTGACTCTTAGTGATCTTCCTGTCTCAGCCTCCCAACACTGGGATTACAGGAATATGCCACCATGCCTGGTTTTGGTGGCCAGCATGCTGTGCCCAGGGTTCCGGGGCTGGCATGGCATACAGTGCTGGGAGTCAAACCTAGGTCCTTGTGCTTTCTAGACAGGCACTTAGGCCGCCAAGCTATCTCCCCAGCCCATTTTTTTCTCTTTTACTTTCTTTTCTTCTTTCTTTCTTTCTTTCTTTTTTTATTTATTTATTTATTTGTTTGCTTGTTGTGTTTGTTTGTTTCTTTCTTTTTATTATTTATTTTGTGGCTGGCTCAGCCTGCCCTGGTGGTGGGGCTGGCGCAGCATGTGGTGCCGGGGATCGAACTGCAGTCCCTGCAGTTGCCTGAGCCCTCCTAAGCAGGCGCTTTAGACCACTGAACCATCTCGCCGGCCCCTTTTCTTTCTTTCTTTCTTTCTTTCTTTCTTTCTTTCTTTCTTTCTATATTATAGCTGGCTCAGCCTGCCCTAGGGGTGGGGCTGGCGCAGCATGTGGTGCTGGGGATCGAACCATCCCTGCGGTTGCCTCTTGAGCTCACTTTGTAGCCCAGGTTGATCTCAACCTTATAACAGTCCTCCTGCCTCAGACTCACCAGTGCTGGGATTACAGGTGTGCACCACCACACCTGACGTCCTGTCCCCTCTGAGTTCTGAACACACACAGCCTGTGGCTCCTGCAACTCCAACCTTCACTCCCGGCTACTGCCACATCTAGGGCAGTGACCCTGCCCTACCCCCTCTCCGGTCTGCTGGTAGCCTCTGTCAGGCCCCGCACCTGATCTCTGGCCTCTGCTCATCTTGCAGGCTCTAGACGCCATCGAGAGAGCCCAGGACCTGGCCGAGGAGGTGGGGAACAAGGTCAGACCTGATTCTGTCTCCTGGATCCGGGGTTCTAGGAGCCCCTGGGCCTGCATGACTCTGAGCCCTTCCCGACCCTGGGGCAGTGTGGGAATGTCACCACTCAGGGGAAGGCGTTCTTCAGAGCCTCTGGGCATCACAGAACTCCCCAGTGGCCTTGAGTCCCAGAAGGACAGTTTTATGGATGTCACTTCTCCCGTCTCCCTGAGGGGTGGGCACTGTGGCTCCTGCTACACAGCAGACCAATGAAGCTGTCACTGAGGTCCCTCAGCCGCTCCCTGGTCTGGCCCCCAGGCCACACTTGGGTCCTTCTACAGCCACAGGAAACGTGGCATGTCCGTGTTCGTTGCCTCACCATGACCAGCCCTGAAGGTGTAGGCCTAGACTCAGTGGTCTGGGCCTTCTAGAAACGGCAGGAGCTGCTAGAAATGTGGGTGGATTCAGGAGCGAAAGGCACTGTGATGGAGGTCGGCCACAGGTGGGGGGCCCTCACGACCTGCACCCTGTCCTGCTGCTGGAACCCAGAGAGGCGAGGCCTGACCCTCAGCCACCAGCTGGGCTGGCAGGGCGGGCTCGGGCCCTCTCCACGCCGTCCCCTTCTCCTGTCTCCGCCAGCTGAGCCAGCTGCGGCTGCACCGGCTGGCAGAGGACATCTGCCGCAGCAAGGGGCTGCAGCGTGAGGTGCGCGCCCACGTGGTGCGCTTCCACGCCTGTGTGGAGGAGACGGAGCTCTACTGCGGGCTGTGTGGCGAGGCCATTGGCGAGCAGAACGGCCGGCTGCAGGCGCTGCCCTGCGCACACCTCTTCCACTTCAGGTGTGGGCACTGGGCCAAGCCACCCGGGGGACAGGGGCAGCACAGACTGGCAGCACACACTGGCCAGATGCTGCCCGGGGCCCAGGCTGCCCCACGAATTTCCCATTCATCCACTCAGAGTCCTCCAGCCACTGCGGGTGACATCCTGCCCATCATCACTCCGAGGAATTCAGAGAGGCTTTAGTTTTGGTAGGGGCTTGAACCTGGGGCCTTTGCATCAAGCTTCAACCCCAGCCTCGCTCCCTTTTATATATATATGCTGGCTCAGCCTGCCCTGGAGCAGCATGTGGTGCTAGGGATCAAACCGAGGTCTCTGTGGTTGCCTAAGCTTACCTAAGCAAGCACTTTAGACTGCTGAGCCATCTCGCCGCCCCCAACCCCTTTTAAAAAATACTTCAAGGCAGGTTATCTGTAAGTCACTAAAGTGCCAAAACTTGTGACCCTCTAGCCTCAGCCTCCCAGAGCACTGGGTCACTGCATGCGCCCCCATGCCCAGGTCCAGGTGTGTTCTAAGAACTTCCCATTCGCCAGACCCATGAGTCCCCACTGTGGCCCTTTGGTAGCATTCTCTCATCACTTCCCCGAGGAACTCAGCCCTCTGGGGGCCACCAGGTCAGCCCAAGGGGAGGGGAGCCGAGAGGCCAGGCCTGGGCACTCTGCCTTGGCAGCCACGGGGCCCTCTGCCCTCTCAGGTGCCTGCAGAGGAATGTGGCCCGGGGCTGCCCCAACTGTCGCCGTGCATCCATGAAGCCCGGCTTCGTGTGACCGCAGCCTTGGCCTGGACTCCGCTTGCTCCCTCCTCGCCCTCTCCACCTGCACTCGGACCAGAGCTCTGTTTACCCTGGACACCCCATGGCCTCTGGGGCCTGGCTGCCTCTGCTGCTCCAAAGGCCTGCCCTACCTCTTTGTACTTTGCTCTTTATAGAAAAATAAAGCAGCTGGGTGTGGTGGCGCACGCCTGTAATCTCAGTTCTTGGGAGGCTGAGGCAGGAGGATCATTGCAAGTTCAAGACTAGCCTGGGCTACACAGTGAGCTCAAGGCCAGCCTGAGCTGCACAGTGAGACCCTGTCTAAAAAAAAAAAAAAAAAAAGGAAAAAATAAATAAGCCATTTGTACCTGTTTCCTGGATCCTTACTTTCCCTGCTATGTGTGAGGTTAGGGCTCCACATGCCTAGCCAGCCGCAGCTGTCCTGACCCCAAGGCATCCACCGCCCTGCCAGGGTGCCAGGTGGCCGAGACAGTGGCAGTTGGGGGGAGGGGGGCAACGCTGCAGGCCGAGCATGCTGTGCAGGACACCTCCCAGGTGTGTCACCTTGTGGGCAGACAGGGTTCTGCGCGTGGCCAGCTACAATTTGTTTTGGGTATTTATTTATTTTTGTACCAGGGATTAAATCAGGACCTTGTGCTCGTGAGGCAGGTGCTAATGCCGCCGAGCCATCTCCCCAGCCCAGCCAGCTACAATGTACAATTTAGAAGAGAAGAGGACACGGTTTCCCAAAAGTGCCGAGCCTCAACACAAGCCCAGGCCCAGGCAGTGCCGCCATCACTCGCTCCCAACTCTGATCGCCTCTCACGAGCCACACGGCTCAGCCTCAGGCTGGGCACAAGCCCCTGCCCTGCCACTCACCCGTGTGACCTTGAGTGAGTCACTCTGCCGGTAGAGCCTCCTTTTCCTTGTCTGTAACGGTGGGAAAATGATGTTAATTGCTCAGACAGTGTTTCAAATGTCAGAAGCTTGAACGTGGTGGTGCTTGCCTTTTAATCCCCAGCTGGGAGGCTGAGTCAGGAGGATACTAAGTTTGAGGTGACCCTGGGCAATATAGGGGGACCTTGTCTCAAAAATACTGGGGGTGGGGTGGGGGGCCAGGGAGATAGCTCAGTAAAATAAATGCCTGCCTGGCAAGCCCAAGTCCTAAATTCAATCCCCAGTACCACAAAAAAGAAAAAAAAAAAAAAAAAGAAACCTTACAGGCTTTTGGGCTGGCAAGATAGTTCAGCAGTCTAAAGCGCCTGCTTAGGAAAGCTTAGGCAACCGCAGGGACCACGGTTCAATCCCTGGCACCACATGCTGTGCCAGCCCCACCCTCATGGCAGGTTGAGCTGGCCATAATAAAAAAAAAAAAAAATATTGGGGGTGGTTGGAGATGTAGCTCATGTGGGAAGGCCCCAGGTTCAATCCCCACTTCAAAGAAA